>JACCIX010001164.1:0-61626 GCA_025506515.1 Flaveria trinervia
TTCGGGGTGTTACATATTATCCCGTGACCTACCTATTATGAGTATGAGATGAACGTGAAGCATTATGTAACGTAAAGTAGAAGTTAATGTTAATGATATGAGAAGCATAAAGAAAGAATGAATGCATGCATTAATGAACGAACGAATGTAAGAAAAGTCTTACAAGCAATGTATGGAGGTCCATACCCAATGAAGGGTGTTAGCTCAACTGTGTGCAGGTTAGCTACCCCGGAGGGATGCACACTGGGGTCTAATCCTTGTGATTGACCATACGTATGGGATCTTGCTGCTTACCCTGGTACTGTGGTCAGGCCACTAGGCACAATGTATGAGAGTCTACTTATAGACTTCGGCCCAGTACCCGCTTTATGCATGACGGTGGGGTATAGCACATGACATTGGTCCGAATGAAGTTACCCCGGTACTGTGGTCAGGCCACCGGGCACAATGTATGGGAGTCTATTTATAGACTTCGGCCCAGTACCCGCTTTATGCATGACGGGCGGGTATAGCCCGTGGCATTGGCTCGAAATATGATGAAGATAAAGGTGAATGTACGTAAAATATGGTAAGGAAGATAATGAATGATAACAATGACGTATGATGATGAATGAACGAAAATTAATGAATGATGATAAAGATAATAAAAAGATTATCTATTTGTACGTATGATGTATGAGCACATATGAAAGTAAAGAACGGTTTTGATGATAAGTGAAGTATTTTATTTATAAAACTAGAACTCACTCAGCAACGCTAACTTTTATGTATTTTCCGGTTGGCAGATGATTGTTGTTGAGGATGGTATGAAGTAGCTACTTGGTATTTTTGGGATGGCATCCATTTGTATAACAATGACGTTTTTGTGATGTAATGCAAATTATAATATTATTTTGTAACAGCTAACTACATTGTATTATTTTGTAAAAGCGTTCATTAATATATGAAATGGCTTAAAGTAATTTCCGCTGTAATGTTTTAATTAAATGTATGTTTATGTGTTTTGTGCAATGATAGTCCAACTGTGAGGTGCCCGGGAACGAGGTCTTACATATACGTATATGTATACGTATACGTATACGTGTGTGTGTGTATATATATATACGTATACGTATACTTATACGTATACGTGTGTGTGTGTGTGTGTATATATATATATATGTATACGTATACGTATATGTATCTATACGTATACGTATCTATACGTATGCGTATATACGTATGCGTATATAGGTATATACGTATACGTATACATATATGTATATACGCATACGTATATACGTATGCGTATATATGTATACGTATACGTATACGTATATACGTATACGTATTCGTATACATATATGTGTACGTATATGTATCTATATATATATACACACACACACATTTATTTACAACATAGTTGGTCGTTCATCGCACATAAATCACACATTTATTTACAACATTGCAGTGGAATCATTTAACTAAAATCATTTCATATATTAATAATTGCTTTTGCAAAATAATACAACATCGTTACAAAATATCATTTATTGCATTACATCACAAAAGCTTCATTTTACATAAAATGGATGCCATCCAAAATAATCCAAGTAGCTGCCTTCGTGCCATCCTCAGCAACTCTTACGTGCCAACCGGAAAATACATAAAAGTCAGCGTTCCCGAGTGAGTTCTAGTTTTATAAAATATAAATTTTCTTTCACTCTTTAAAACATTTTCTTTCACTCGTTAAAACATTTTCTTTACTATCGCACGTCGTCACACATCATACATTTCGTTCTTATCGCACATTTCATTTTTATCACATGTTTCATTCATTTCGTTCATATTGCACATTTTATACGTTTAGCACTTTTCGCACTTTTATTATTATCCTTCACTGATTCTAGATCCTGTCAAGCTTTACCCTCTTCATGGCACGTAGCCACGATTTCTGAGGTCGAATGACAAGGATCCCATATCGCACATATGGAACAGTCACTAAGAGTGACTCCCCTGTGTGTGAACTCTCATGAGGTAGCCAAGATCGCACGCTACATAACACATAGTTAATACCACATCGCATGTATGGAGTAGCCACCAAGACTGACTCCCACTGTGTGTGAACTCTCATGAGGTAGCCAAGATCGCACGCTACATAACACATAGTTAATACCACATCGCATGTATGGAGCAGCCACCAAGACTCACTCCCACTATGTGTGTGAACTCTCATGAGTTAGCCAAAATCACATGCTATTCCACACACAGTTGTTCTAACAACCCACATGGAGTTGTAAACCTCTTTCCATTTTGCTTGCAAGGCTTTTATTTGTTCATTAAGTTTCACTTCTCATTATCTTATTTCTTTCGCTTTGATAAGATAATACTTTACGTATATTAACATAATCGCACTACGTGAAGCCACGTAAATAGTACATATTAAGGAACATCACACATCATCACACATCATCACACATCATCATGCATCATCACACATCATCATCTAGTCAACACACATCATTATCTAGACATCACACATCATCATCTAGCACTCCCATCTAATTACACATCATCCATCACTAAAAATCAACTCACATCACCCCCGGGAACATCACAAGTCAAAGCCTATACTTTACATTTTCCTAAAATTCAGAAAATAAATTCTAAGTCTTAGGCACATGGGTACTATGTAGGCGCATGGGCACTATGCAGGCGCATGGCCTTCTGGGCGCATGGGAACACTTAGGCGCATGGGAAGGTTCTGGGCGTATGGGCACTATTGGGGCGCATGACCCAACACTTAGTCATTCTGGGCAAATTCTAGGCGCATGGGCACTATGCAGGCGCATGAGTGCCTAGGCACATGGGTACTATTTGGGCGCATGGGGTTTGGGTGCATAGGAACACTTAGGCAATTCTGACCATTGGGCGGATGGGCCACTATTTAGGCGCATGGGTAACCAACTTGCACTAATTAACATAATCTCGGTCCCAAGTTCAATTCTAACATGTTCTAAGCTTAGTTCTTATACTCTAAGCAATAAAACACATTTATAACATAATCATAATATCATATTCACCCAAAACATATTGTGACATCCGGTAATTTTCCGTTACCAAACTCCGTTAGTTCCGTTAAGTCTTGTGTACACGTGTCGTGAGCACACCCTAGTTGTCGTTTAACGTTGGTGACTTAATAATAATTAATAAAGCTAAACTAATGATAATTTAACTGATTATGTGATTATTAAGTTATGCTTATGTGTTTGTGTATTTTAAATATTATTTGGGAAATTAATTGCGTAATGTGAAAACGTGTATATTAATTCGTATGTTTTGTGATTCATATATATTTATTATTATTAGTTTATATGATTAGTAATTTAGTTAAAAACACTTTTAAAAAGGGTTTAAAGCCTAACTTTTATAAAAATACAAATTACAAGGGCTTAAAGGGTAATTATGCAAAATTAAAATAAATAAAACAACCCCAAACCCTAATTCCCCACCCTTCGGCCGTGACATCACTCCCCACACCCCATCATTGCGATTTCAATCAAGAACAAGCAAGAAGGCATTGGTTTTGGTCGATTACAAGGCATAGAACATGTTGGAATCATCAATTACAAGTTAATACACGTTTAAAGGTTAGAATTCTACATGTTTTTCATGGTATTTGATGCTAGCCGAAACCGTAGGTCGAAATGGGTGAATGATGTTTTTCATGGTTTTTCATAGTTTTCTTGCATGAGAACTACTCGTAACAAGTTTCCCTCTCCCTGAGTGGGTTCAATGATGTTTTCCCTCAACCCGCGAAGTCCTATCCTTACCATTACATTTCAATGAACGGTTACCAGAAGTGGCCTCAACATCTACAGTGGGGTGGAAGCAGTGCCTATTTCCTTGGCTACTGATTACGCCAAACTAACATACTCACCACTAGAATATGTGGTCTCTTGTGCAACGCCTTTGCACCCTCCTATCCTCCTTCAATGCGGAGATAACATCAATATTGAAATCAGACTCCAATTATATGAAAGTGAGCAAAGTCATCTATACAAAAATAAAGAAAGTAGTTTAGATCATGAATGCAACCGGTTAACCAAACAGAATATAAATACATACCCACACATGACCATTTAAAAGTATATGGCAAACTAAAAGAATCTCAATCATCACTCAACCGGCCAAAACTAAAACACCCTCTACATAAGGGCGAATGTAGGTAGGGTGGTCAGATATCAATTTGTCATAATCAGCATTAAGTGGATGTAAGCAAACTGGAGGATCGCTTAGATCCCCCTTCGGATCTCTCCATACAATTTCAAAGGGAACCAAAAAGGAGACACCCAGAAAAATTTATCCTTGTAGTCCTTAATAATCGGATTTGAAACATAAACACATTGAAGAGCAGGCGCTTTCCTCATTCGGATAGTAATTTAGTCTCTATTTTTAGCACAGTGAAAGTACTTTTGAAACAAATTGATAGTAAGAATAATGCCTAAAGCTTTGCATGCCATTTCAAAATGAATAATTTTACTAACATCAAATGGGCCATGCTGAGCAATATTCAGCTGATAAAATTCTACCAGGTTCAAACAAAATAGAGAAAGGGGTAACAAGAGGTTTGAGTATTCGAAGAATTCGGTGTACAAAGGAATAAACCCCGAAAAATAATTTCGAACAGTGTCAGTCGATTTTGGAAGCATATGCAAAAGAATGGATTCGATTTTAAACCAGGAAGAGAAAGCGCTTAGATCATTCTTGCTCATTTGCTTGTATAAGAAAGAATATCAAAATAGATCGCTGGGACAAAATCTCGTTTTATTGTGTAGGATTATCTCATGATTAATTGGATAGCATGAACCTTATATATTGATTTGTAGAATCATGTTATTGAATCGTAGGTGTTGAGATGTAATCATTGGAGGGTTCAATTGAAGAATGAGGGAACCGTTAGAGATTTTACAGCCCATTAAGTAAAATTGCAATTAATATATTACTACTTTGTCATTTAGTGTGATTTTTAAAATAAATAAAGCTGATTTAATAAGAAAAATATGATTGGTGGTTGTTGGTTCTTTTAGTTTTTTTATAAAGGAATAGTTTTCATTTGAATGTATCCCTGTATATATACATACATATATATGTATGTATGTATGTGTGTGCGTATATATATATATAAAATCACTTAAAATGTTGACATGTCCCAAAAGTAAAGATTTCATGGATTGAGGGGGCAAAGTGAAAGTTTGAACCTTACATTTGTATATACGGTTGACTGCCAATAAAAACCTAAAATGAAAAATCAGAAGCGGTGGCGGTGGCGGCGGCTTACAAAAGACTTTTTTTGAAGTGAAGTTTTCCTTCCTTCCAAGCAGAGATATAAAATAATTCAGGAAAAACTCCGATTCTGTATGGAATGCACCTATTGTGCTGATGATGAAAACCCTACATAATTTTCCAATTTGAATGTTAAAGGATCACAAACATATAGATTGACTTTCGATGCTAATCCCCTAGCAACACCACCACCACCAATCATAGCAAATTTTACTGATGAAGATGGAATGAAACGTCAGAAAAACAACCTTTTAAGAACCGAAGTTTTGTTGATGGGCAAAACGCCTAACACCTAATGCTTGACCCATCAGCATTGAGATTAACAACATCATATGTTAGAACATTAGCATCCAACATATTTAATTAGATCTTAGAGTATCATTTGAACATTCAAGTAGTTATTAAAACAAATATACATATTAGCACTATCCATTTAAGTTATTAATAAACTAACAAGAATTACTTTTCTAGTCCTTCCGATCATATCAATTTCTTTATTCTTCTTAGTTTTTATCTATAAACCTACGTAACATGCAGCCATATACACATGCATATATACACAAAAGTATCAATTTATTGCAACTTTGTTATGAAAAGAACATCCATTTGACCCATATCTATTTTAACAAAATGAACAAAACAGTAACATCTAATTTGACACATACACAAAGTAGCACCTGTTTTGACCCACATATAAACTGATCAACATAAAACTAAATTATAAATTAACCCAACCATCTAGTTTATTTATACTCAAGTTATTAGCATCAAAATGTTCACTACTTTACCGATGTTCAAACACGAGATATAAAAACCTGAACAATGAAAATCAATAATCTTTTCTTGTAACACCCGGAAATTTTCTTTGAAGCCGACAAAAGAAGAAAAAGAAATAAAGTCCAAAGTCGATGGACCAAACTCACCAATGAGTGAAACTTTGATGAATGGGAGTATAAAAGGGGGAAGACACCCCATTCTTGCCATTTTCAGCCAAGAAGAGAGGAGAGTAGAAAGGAAGGAGAAAAGAGGAGAAAATCTTGGTTCGGGTTGATTCGAGCGTGGAAATCGACGTGTAGTGGGTCAAATCGAAGCTCTTCTCGACGGGATCGTTAAGGTGAGTTCTAGGACCCCTTTTTTACTTGTTTTCAAACGATTTTGGGGCTGGAACACATCTGAAATCGGGTTTTTATGTGTGTGTATGCTTGACCCGTTTGTTTATGGGTATGTGTGTGTATGATGCGTTTGAGTTTTGATTATGAGCTTATGTGTGCTTGAATGGTGTTGTGGTATGTTTCCCTAAGGCTTAGGATGGTCGATTTGGTCTCAAAATGGGTTTAGATGAGTTTGGAGGCCGAAAACCCTCTGTTGCAGTCGTGACGAACTGCATTCTGCATCAGCTAAGGCCATTCGACCGAATGGAGGGAGACTGGAGGCCAGTCACCCGAATGGAGGGAGACTGGAGGCCAGTCACCCGACTGGAGGGAGAATGAAGGTCCATCACCCGAATGAAGGTCCGGTGAATGAAGGTCCAGTCACCCGAATGACGGTCCAGTCACCCGAATGAAGGTCCAGTCACCCGAATGAAGGTCCAGTCACCCGAATGAAGGTCCACTCACCCGAATGAAGCTCCAGTCACCCTAATGAAGGTCCAGTCACCCGAATGAAGGGCCAGTCACATGGAGGCCATACGACTGGAGGGTGTCCATACGCCCAAGTAGGGTTGTTGCACCTGAGGAGAATTGTAATTTAAACTTTTGACTTTCGGGAGAAAGTGAATATGTAAGTTTTGACATAAAGGTTCCCGTAAGAGCATGTAGATGATTGTTGTGGCCTTAGAGAACATGTAGGCCGTGATGATGATGATGTTGCATGATGCATGTCATGTATGTATGATGTTACCCTGTATGACGTAATGACTGTGCATGTTATGTTCCTTATTATGATGTATGTTTATTCTTCATGTGGCTTTACGTGTTATGATAATGAATATAATGAAGTATTATGTAACGTAAAGTGGAAGATAATGAAAAGTGAAACATGATGAATGCATGCATTATTGAACGAGGAAAGTAATGAATGTCTTGCAAGTATTGGATATCGGGTTCCTTCTTTGTGATCGACCCCTTTTATAGAACCTCTACTGCTTACCTCTAGTACTGCGGCATACGCTCGGCTGTTCATTTATTGACTTCGGCCCAGTAGCTAAATAGTTCGGGGTGTAGCATATGGTATTGGTACGGAAGATATCCGGTGCGCAAGTAAAGTTATAACAAACGAATGAATGAATGAACGAAAGAGATAATAAAGATATTATCTATGTGTACGTATGATGTATGAACGTATGAAAGAAAAGAACGGTTTTAACGAAAGAAAAGTATGTTTTATTATAAAACTAGAACTCACTCAGCAACGCTGACTTTGATGTGTTTCCAGTTGGCAGGTACGTTGCTGAGGATGGCACGGGGCGACTACTCAGTTCTTTTAGGATGGCATCCATTATTATAAGGCTTTAGTAATGAAATGTAACATAAATTTGTAATTTGATAATGAAGTATTGTTTGCAAAAGCTATTATATTTAAATGAGATATTGTTTTAAATGTTTCCGCTGCGACGTTTTTATGAAAGATGGTGAAAATTATGTTTTAAGTGCGATGAATGACCAACTGTAAGCGTCCCGGGAATGGGGCCTTATATTTCTAGCTCAAGAATGCCATCGTAGGCAACATTTAATAGAAACTCACAAGTTACCAACTTACTATAGTTTTATAATTTGTGTAAAAGTGGAGTACGAGTATCTTTGTACTTATGAATGAAATATTTCTCAACACTATAACATGTACAGAGCACATGTATCTGTAAATAAAAACACTCCCAGTCCTATAAGTTGGTTGACGCAACATAAATCCATCTAAAAGTTATCATGTAGCAGATATGTTTGTCAAATCAAGCTTAAACCATTGAAAGAAATTTGAATGGCCAAATATTATCAGGCTGGTAAGAATCTTAGGAGCCTTCTAGATTGCAGCTCAAAAGCTAAACCAGATCATATGAAAAAAAACAAAGAACAAACAAAGGGCAAAAATTGTTTAACATCCAATACAGTTGAATCAAAATACGTCATGATCCACAAAATCATAATTGGAATTTTGACAATAAAAGGAACAATCGCATACAAGATAAAAGATGACAAATTTCAATTCCTAAAAAAATATGCATTGTTGTAACAACAATATCAGTCATGATCGAAGGTTTAAGGCATGCTGCTGTAGAAAGCTCAAGAACATGATATTCTGCACAAGCAACTGTAGCAAAGAAAATTTTCAAATGTATCAATGCTAACATGATACCTCAACTCATCTTGGCCATTAAAGAAAAAATTTCAGCATATGAAGCTCTATACATACTCTCCACAACAAATCTTACCCAACATGTGTATCCTCAAACAAAAGATAAACAAAAGAACCAAAATTGTGTTCTTCAGACTAAAAAGCAAGTGGTATGTCCTTTACCTACAAGCAGTGCATCAAGTTATAAGAATGATTCATGTTACTAAAATATGATGTAAACCACAAGTAACCCATATTTGAATTCAATTTCATGTGTTAGAACTTAAAAGAAAGTCATGTTTTCTATTTTTCAAAATAAATAGTCAACAATCTCTATGCTACTAATAAAAAACAAACAAAAACAAATATGAACATTCTATGAAGCGAGAACTAAAAAATTTGATGTCAATGTTAAATAGGTTTATTGATTACATTGAAAAAAAATTAAACTTCAAACATGATAACAAAATATGAGTAAACTAAAAATGGTATTCAACTTGTTGCTTTTAGAAATGAAATAATCTGTAAGTTGCAATGCATTTGGTATGAACACTTGAAATTAACCTGATGTTTATAGAGGTTCTTATGTCATCAAAAGACCATGAAAAATCATCGGCTCAAAACCATGAAATTAATAACAAAAGTAACATTTAAGCACCATTCATAATGGAGATTGCACACTAACCGTAAGTTTATTAGCAGGTAGGTTAATAGAAACCAATTTCAAGTCAAAGTTAGCACACTAAAATCATAGCCCTAGATCGAATGAAAACATAACAAATCAATGAAGGAGAACTGAATTAGAATAGTCCGAACACAAACCTGGATTTCAAGAAGCAATGAAAGATGGAATAATTTTCGAAACTGAATCCAAAGACACCTTTATAATTAAACAACACTGTACTTGAGCATCAATTGAATAGTAGTGACGATTGGAACCGTCCCGGTGCTTGCAACCATTGGTATTGAAGGAATTGATGGCATCATGCGACTGTACTAAAGGTCGTTAACATGTATTGAAGGCTTCAATGGCCATTCAATTGCTGAGTGGTTCAAGAAGATGAGAGGTCAAGATGAGTATCGACGGTGTGTGTGCGCGCGCCAGAGATGAAACCGGTTTCAAAGGAGATCATCTGGAGTAGAGGCGGAAAAACTAAAGGGGAAGAAGTAGATCAAAAGATGCGTCTTATAGAAATTATAAAATGACTATTCTACCCATCCTATATGTTTTATGTAGTAGTAAAAATAAAGATATATCTGTATGAGTGCATGTGTGTGTATATATATAATGAATGCATGTGTGTGTATATATATATATAGTAAGATTACTTAAAATATTGATATGCCCCAAAAGTAAAATTTCATGGATTGAAGGGGCAAAGTGAAAGTTTGAACATTATTTGTATTGTATATAGGCCGACTGCCAAGTGCCAACAAAACCCTAAAACGAAAAATCGGAAATTGCGTCTCTGGGACTCAAGATGGAAGACGAAGGTATGCTATGTTCGTATGAATTCGTATTATTCACAGATGTCTTTTGTTTAATTGTTGACAATTGAATTGATTATTCGATGTAATTGGTATGGAGCGGCACATCAGTCTTTAATTTAATAACTTTGAATCAATTGCTTTTGGCTGTTATCTGTTATCTGTTGGCCTGCGCGTTAATGGAGATTTTTGGTGAAACTCAATATTGTCTTGTTAAATGTTAATTAATAGGTAGAAAGGCTCTCAAGCGCCCTTGTGAGGATCTTCTTAACTCTACATCAGCAGGTAACCACTCGTTTGAAACATGTTAAGTTTCGGTTTCATCTTTTCATGTCATATTCTTAGTTCTTCTTTTCGTAAAACATGTTTGTAAAAGTTTTAATATCGTTTCTTAAAGTTCTTTTATTATTTAACCTTAAAAATTGTCACAAATACTAGGTTAGGAGATTCATCCATGATTATATATACAAGTGATTTTGTTGTTGCAATCTTAATTGTCCTGAAATTATAATAATACGTAGGTAGCAAAGCTCAAGTTAAAGTGAAAGGGGACTGCCCTTGTGAGGATCCAAGCTCTGCCTCCTCAGCTACTGCTGCTTCTTCCGGTAACCTCTCATTTGGTTGGGTTGTTTTTCTTTATGTAAAATGGAAGTCTTTACGTGGACCGTATGCATGTTTAATGTTGCATATATGTGCGTTAAATATGGATATTTGAAATGTTTGCATGTTATTATCTTTATGTGATATGACCTCCTGCACATCTGATTTGCTATTATTAATTATTTAAGTGGAAGGAGCCAAGCGCCCATGTCTGGAGCTTGGCCGGCCCAGTGAGGATGACCATGCACCTGTAGCAGCCGCAGCAGCAGCAGGTAATATTAACTACTTTGCTTAAGGTTCACATTCAAAAAATAAGCCAAGGAATTTCTAATAGCAAACACGAGCCCCTTTGTCTTTAGTTTTGGAATTTTTCAGAATCACCTAAAATGTTTTCTAATTTTTCTTCTCTATCCTTATTTTTTCACTCAACTTATATAGTTATGTTGTTCATTTTTAGTTTTTCCTTTCCATAGAAAATACAAGCGTATTTGACAGAATAAAATTTGATTTTAAAAAAGATTCTTTGATATGTAATCCCTACTTACAGTGATGGATGGCATGGAGGATGACGAGGAAGATCTAGAGTTTGAGGTAGAATTAGAAGAAGAAGACGACGAGCCGCTGTGGCGCTTTGAGGGAAATCAAGTTGTTGTCATCGGAGAACGTCCTAAAATACCTTTTAAGATTAAGATGGGGCCTCCTCTTCCGCACACGATCACCTCAAAAAGGCTCTCTCGTATGTATTCTACTTCTTGCTCACAGATATTATTCAATGTTTGGATTCTTTCTTATCCGGCTGGCCTGTTATTTGATCGATAGGTAGACTTGCTGAAATTGGAAAAAAATTTCTTCCTGGCGATGACCCTTTCGTGAGGGATCCCTGGAATCCATTCCCTGTAGCAGAATATCATCCGGTAACAGTTGCAATACTTAATTCAGTCGCAACAGTTTTTTATGTTTTTCCTTTTGATTAGTTTGTTTACAATTAACAGGCACAGAACCAAGCTCCATGAGCTCATGCTGCTTACTTAAATACACTCCTTCAGCTTTCTGAAACATGTTCTTGCTGCTTACCTAAATCCAGTCCTTCAGCTTTGTGAAACATGTTCTTATATGAAAATCCAATCTTTGTATTTTGACTCTTAACTTCTAATCCTCTATGGCTATGGACTATATGGTTGTGATAATTAATTATATTGTTCGTGTGCGCGCGCGCTTTTTTTACTGTTTTAAAATATTAAATACATATATTTTTGTAATACAAATATGCGATTGCTTCACATTACAGTTAAAATACAGTAGCCCCTACTCACCGCCATAGTCATGATACCATCACCATACACATGAGAGAGAGAGAGAGAGAGATAACTTTCTTCAACCGGCTAATCCTCTGCTTCTCTGACACTGTAATTGATCATGCTGGGTGCTGAAGGAGGTCCATCGAAGGTCACTCTGGAAATATCAATGGGTTCTTTTGCTGTTGAGGTAAAATTACGTTCTTCTAAGCTTTTCTTACTGTTACAATATATTTTAAGGCCAATTGATTGATGTTAAACTGATAGCTTTACGATAAGCACACGCCTAGGACTTGCAAGAACTTCATTGAACTATCTCGAAGGGGATACTACATTACTACAACAACATTAAGTTTCACAGAATCATGAAGGTGTGTAAATGTAACTCCCTCAATCCCTTTGTTTAAATGCTTCGTGTTTTTGTGTGTTGATGATGAGAATCTGTTGTTTAAGCGCCTGTTCTTGATTAGTAATTTGAAAGATGCGATCCCACCAGCATAGGAAGGGGTGGAGATTTCATTTACTGGTAAGTTTACACAATAATATAATCTTTTTTATTTCGTGTGTAAAAAGGATCATGCGAAGTTTATTGTTTTGTTCGAAAGAATGGGCGTCAAAGGTGAGATTAGGTTTAAAATCTCAAGAACGCAAAATGTATTCCATTGTTATGAGTTTGTGGTAGTGTTGTAAAAATCAGCAGGCGCTAGTCCGGGCGGTGCCTCACCGACCAGGGATTAATCGGGACTAACTGGTTTGGGATTTTTATATATAATTATCAATTATATATATACACACATTTTTATATGTAATTTCTTCAAAAATGTTTAGTTTTATATATATAAACATTTCTGGTCCATTAGGACCGCCTAGGTCCGCCTAAGACGCCTAGCGATGAAATTGACCTATTAGGTCAAAACTCCAAGGTTGGCGGCCAACTAGCAACTAGTAGTCGATTAATCAGCCGCCTAGACCGATTTTTACAACATTGGTTTGTGGTTGGTATTGTAAAGATTTTGTTAGGCTCCAGAAATTTGAATGTTATGTTTACATGATTTCATTTACCGGTAAGTTTACACAATAATATACTCTTTTTTATTTCGTGTGTAAAAAGGATCATGCGAAGTTTATTGTTTTGTTTGAAAGAATGGGCGTCAAAGGTGAGATTAGGTTTAAAATCTCAAGAACGCAAAATTTATTCCAGTGTTATGAGTTTGTGGTAGTGTTGTAAAAATCACCAGGCGCTAGTCCGGGCGGTGCCTCACCGGCCAGGGATTAATCGGACTAACTGGTTTGGGATTTTTATATATAATTATCAATTATATACATACACACACATTTTTATATGTAATTTCTTCAAAAATGTTTAGTTTTATATGTATAAACATTTCTGGTCCATTAGGACCGCCTAGGTCCGCCTAAGACCGCCTAGCGATGAAATTGACCTATTAGGTCAAAACTCCAAGGTTTGTTGTTGGTATTGTAAAGATTTTGTTAGGCTCCAGAAATTTGAATGTTATGTTTACATGATTTCTGCTGTTGCAGTTCAAAGTTTGAGCATGAGATCACCCCAAAGTTGAAGCATACCGGAGCTGGTATCCTATCTATGGCTGATGCTGGTCGAAATACAAATGGAAGTCAGTTCTTTATCACATTGGCACCAGCACAGTCACTTGATGGTAATCATTTTCTTCTGCGAAGTTATTATTCTAATCATTTTGATCCATCATTTGAGAGAGTAATGGTTTCCGTGACTTGCTCTTTGTTGTGTTTTGGTTTGTAATCTTTTTAATTTTAGAATCTTTGTTGATTCAGTTTGGATTGGGTAAACCATATTTGGCAGCACACATTGACCTTTAGGTACCTTAGTTTTAGATTGTATATATATAATTCTTTTAAAAATTTGGTTATGAAATTATTTTAGGTTAGTAGTTACTAATTTCCTTTTAAGCGTGTAGCATTCAACCCCCTGTTGTTTAAGTGTGTTGGTTGTTTGTTGTTATTTTGCATTATTGTTTGGTTGCTTTCATATGTTGATATCCTGGATTTAGGTTCTGATTTCGAGCTTATAAGATTCTTTTTCTTTTTTGCTTATAGAATGATTTTTAGGTTAGTGATTACTAACATATTGGTGCAGAGATAGCGAATTTTCTTGGTCCTTCCGTCTTGATTTTCTCTAAGATGTTGGGGAATGTCTCCTATAACTATGCTCCAGTTGATAAAAGGATTTCCAGCTTTGTAGCCTTTGACAGTCTATATGGCTTCTGCATTTTTTCAGTGAAAAGCATTATACATGTATACATTTATCAAAGGGATGAACATTTCTTACTTTCTATTGGTTTTGTATCCTTGTGGGTTTTGATATTTTCTAATTTCCTTCAACATGTTAAGTATCTGTTCAGCTACAAAACCCTAGAATATTTATTCAGCTTCCCTACTTTCTTATACCGCTTTCCATCTGTTATTCTCACCTCTTTCTTCGTGTTTCTCTTTGTTAGGTTTGCCTGTAGCAAGTAGAACTCCGTCTCCCTGATCTGTTTAATTTCATGCAGCAAGCGATTTACAGATTTGAATTTGCACCTTCAAAGTTTGCATTCTGCATGGCGATAATAATTAACGTTTTTCAGTTGGGTATTGATCTGATTTAATTCCCTTCTACTCACCCCTCCCTTTTCTACAATTTGTTGATAAATATCTAGTAACTTTTATCTAGGGTTTGTTGATTTCATTGTTAGTCTGAATCGCAGCCGAAAGAGCAATTGGAAATAGCGCGAAACAGGTAATAGTTTTTTTTATTTGCATACGGACGGATGAAGTGAATTATATTAGGTTTTCATGAAATTTAGGGTGTTATCTTTCAAAAGGTTGGCTCATTTGTCTTAATAATACTCGATTGCCTTTCCCAGTGAGTTACTTTCTTGATTTTATATTAAACTCTTGAATTTTATGTATCAAGTTTTGTTTCACCGATAACTTCTATTCATTATTTGTTCTTAGGTACTTCTTTGGGAATACATTAAATCAGGTAACGATTGAATTGATAATATCCTACACATCATCCTCTAAGTATGATTACTATTTTACAACATTTTCCAGTTTATATACCGGTTTCAGTGAGTTCTTCGGTATTCAGAAACATCGCATACTTATATTTGTTACGTTATTCAAATACAAATAAACGACGCAACCCCCAAGAAAAAAAGCTAAGCATACGCAGATCCAGTCATTTAGGCCCTTTACAGATGCCAGATCAAGTAACATGTTGAAGGCTGTAGTTGAATGTGATTTTTTGGGGTGCAGTTTGTCTTCTTGGATGTGGTGCTTTACTTTATATACGTGTAATAAAATACCTTGAACTGTTACTAGTACTTCAATATGCAATTCAACTACTATATCTATGTGAAAAAATTACTAGCCCCGCGGGGTTCAATGCTAATTAGGGAAATGAAACGTGAAATTAAACCCGCGCAGCGAAGTGCGTGACTGATGGTGTTGTTTCTAACTTATTTTTGTTGTCTTCCTTTGAAACAGCAAAGGAATGCTTGGTTTCTTCAAATCAAAGCGTCACTCAAACTGTACATAAGGTTATCCCATCATCTTTGACTTCTTATGTGTGCGACTTTTTCTGATTGATGACATGTTGGGCATATTTGCATTTACTGTTGACCTCACATATTGTGATTTTTTTGGATCAAGGGGGTGTTTAAGATCAATATTTAACAACTTATCTTCTTATTATATGTGTTTCAAACCTTACAAGCGTTTTTGCGCGTTTGGATGAAAAAATTACTTATGCTTACATACTTATTTCAGGGTTAAATAAATTCTGGGTTGGAAATTTCACGTTGGGTGGTAATAGGAAGACTTTGATGGTTGTGTTCATTGCAAATTAGTTAGCTAATAATCTTGGGATTTCATCCCTCATTCTCACAAGGGTATGCTATTTCATCATCATATCTAAATTTTCATTGCAAATTGGTTAGCTAAATAACATTAAAAAATGTAAAAAAAACTCTTTTTTAAAACAAAAGATCTTTAAATACAAAAGTTAAAAAATATTGTTATTGTTTTATTACTTAAGGTATTAGTAATACGTAATTTCAATCATATGCTATCTTAAAAATCATTGTGTAGTTTCTAAATATTAATTAATATCTATTAACTTAATATTTTTATTAAACACGTGTAATACATTGGTATTTAACCGGTTATCAACATATTATAGTTGCTAGATCTCATAATATCAGTTCTTTGCAATTTTCCTCTTTTAATGCTAAACCTATATTTATATTGTATGTGTTAGTTGTTAGATCAGGATTTAAACTTAATCTGGGATTGCAAGAAGATGAATTTTGAGCACGATGTATGGGGTTATGGAAGGAGTGCGGTGAGTGATGAGTGTTGGTGTGTTGAAGGTTTCAGATGATCATTGTTGTGGGTTTTTTCTTTCATAGATACGAATGAAGTTTAGATGATGATTATGGTAAGTATCGACTGGCTATAGCGGAGGGGTTGGCAGTGATGGTTGGCCGACAATGGATATAATAGTTAGCGTTTGGTAAAAGGGTGGAGTGCACCCAAGTGTATATAAGATCAAAGTAGAACAAACATGAAGAAAAAACAAGAAATTTCGATGGTTTACTAACCGTGTTCTATTTCAGCGGCTTCATATCAAAGCCAAGGTATGTTGATGATTATATGGCATTAAATATTGGAGTAAACTAGGTAAATCCAATTTTTCATGTAAAAAGTTTATTGATAAATCAAAAGAAATCAGTAGAAATAAAAATTAAACTAAAAAAGATATAAAAACCTTAAATTTACAGGAGTTGGGCCAGAATGGATAAAGCCACCGCCTTAGGAGTACAGAGACTCCAAGACAAGCAACCACTTCAAATCTCTTTTGCCTTTTCCTCCTATAACCATCGCTTTGACTATCTTTAGGCGCTTTCTTATCGCTGCGCTTCAAAACATAAGAAGATCTTGAAATTATAAAACTATTAGATTACAGATAGAAAATGAGTCAACAAACATAAGGTATACATGTGACATTTATGAACTTATGATATATATTTGAATTGTTCGAGCCAACATATGTAGTTTTAATCAGATTCATTTAAATTAAACCAAAGTATATGATGCTTAATCCATAAAAAATTTCAACGGGTCAGAATTCATGGACGATGTCTAAATGCATAAAATCTCTTAAGCGATCTACTTACAATTGTAATTTGTAAGTTCAACAGAGCTGATTTTGCTGTTACCGTTGCACATTATTTATGTTGATACAGTTGATGCAATGAACCGCACCAACATAAATAGTTATTGGTTATTTGGATTTGTGTCCTGAGATCTATTTATTGGTTATTTGGAGTATGTTTTGTATTTTGGTTATCTGATTATTGGGGAGTCAAGTGAGTATGTTCTATATATATCACTCACTCAGCTTGCCTCCTCTGCTGCTAGCTATCGTCTCTGATCACAACATTTCCAACATTAATGTATTTCAACTCCTTCACACATTTATTACTATAAGTGCTCGTATATTCTCTTAAATTTGTCAATATTTTTTAATTGCTCTTGCTAGATTTAGTCGCTATAAGATCAATTTTTTTGATTTTACGGTTCATGCATGAAACAGTTGCAACTGCTTTAGCCTATCAAATATAGAAGACTAACTTGCGTGAGAATGAACAAGCGCACCCTTTGTTGACACTATTGTGTCTAAGTTTTATTCATTTGACCCATTTAAGATAAAACACAACCCATCAGGATTATACATATAGAAATTTCCACCTCTAATTAGAATATATAGAAGCCTTTTAATCAAAATGTTTTAATAAATTGGCAAATAACATGATACAGAATAGATGAAAATGGAATCAACTGATCCTCAAGAAAATAGAACAGACCACAAGAAATAAAAGAAAAAAAATATAGAGCTTTAAAGGGGAAGAGAGAAACACAATCAATAGCAAACTTTAGTATTTGATTATCACTTTAGTGCCCACAAAAACACCCATACAAATATTTATGAATAAAGTGGGTCATTCGACAATCAGTCCTACAATTTATCCATCTTTCTGTTGTCTAAAATGTTTCTACATGAACTCAAACCTGGGTCATTCGGCTTCTACATAACATAAACTTGTCTGCTCTCATTACTGTGTTAGGGCTTGGAGATAGTGTATATTTGTTGTTACCAACCATGTGCAGTTCTAAAGATAAGTTCAGCTGATTCGCCACGTTACAGAGTAACCAGCATGGAAGTTATAGAGCTTGACACTAGTACATTATCATTTTCCACTTTTTAAATGAACCTTATACGTATTACTTAATGATGTTTTTGTATACTTTGGTGGTAGTTTTCCAGAAGTTCATGGAATAGTTAAAGCTATATGGGGAGTTTTTTTTAACTCTCGTTTGTGCAAAACATCAATTAAAAAGAAAATAAAGGTTGGTTCTCTTTAGTTCTTTTTTGAGTCGATAGAAAGCCGACTAGTCAAGTTCAATTAGTCAAGTTCTTAATAAAATAATATCAGTTGCAAAACGACCGTCACTTCTAATAAAATAATATAACGCGTAGAAGATAATCAGTTCATCTCATCTCCATCATTGTTGCTTGAAATGTTTTGATTTCTCAATCTTTAATTTGAATTTCTGCACTCATGTGTTATAAACAATTTTAGCTTACATTTGAATGTTGTAGGACACTTAGGTGTTTTAAATGTTTTGATCTAATCAAGTTTTAGATTCATTAAGTATTAAGTATATATTTTGATCTTTTGGTTCTTCACTATGTGCAACCTTTTCTTTTCCACTTAAGGTGTTTTAAGTAATTTGATACGCGTATCAAATTTTGGCATTGCGAATTTGACTCTGCCAAAAAACCAGGATAATAACTTATGTATTTTATAGATTTTAGGTGCAAATCATGTTAGTTAGAAGATATACTTACACCCCCACCCACAAAAACAAATACTTTATAATCTACATTTGTTGTTTTTTTATTGTATACTTTATGAATCACTTGCCCATAATCTACATCAATGTTCGTAGTTTCACTGATATTATAAGTCGTGTATTGGCCTGCACATATTATGGGAGCATATTTTAGAAGACTAAAGTTACAATCAAGAATAATCAAACATAAATACATGATATTTTAATGTTAAAAAAATCAAAGATTTTAAGGTGTATATTAAGTTTGATATATTGATCAAGATTAAGAATACATACGGCCACATAAACTAAATCAGAGCAATTTTTGGTCAAGTTTCCGTTTCAATGGCACTATGGTGATTTTTCACTTGAATTGTGTACTTATTATATATATATATATATATATATATATATAATATATATATATATATATATTATATATATATATATATATATATATATATATATATATATATGTAAAAATGTCATATTTTTATGACATGTGTAACTTATTTTTAATAGTCAGAAATTAACTAAAACTTTAATACATGTGTAGCTTATTTTATACATAATTGACCACACGACTTCTTTGAGTTTTGAAACTTTAAAACATGTGCTATCAAGTTTAACACATTTGCTATCAAGTTTAATAAGCATTTGTTCTTTAGTTCCTTCTTAAACGTTCATTTAGTACATCTTAAAAAACTTTTTAATAATTAAGAAATGTTTTTTCCAATTTTTAGTGTTGTGTTAACACATCTAAATAACCATTTACTTATATTTTTTTCTTGTTATTTATTCGTGTTCTAGTTGTATGAACTAATAAAGAGCTTTGTGGTTTTCTCGTTTATTGATGTCAAATGTCATTTAGTTCATGTGTTAAAATGGTATTTAATTAATTAAATAGAATTTATATGAAATTGTAATTTTATAAACTAATTATTAATGATATATATGCTATTGTTTAGGTCATGTTATATAAAACTAATTATGATTTATATAATACTATACTATAAAAACTTATTTAGAAATGACTAAAGTGATATTTACACGAATGTATAAAATAATTTACATATGTTTAAAGATCATTTAAACAAGTGTAACAGTGCCTTATTTATATGTTAAATAACCATAGAAGTAAGTTGGAATTTTATTCTGTGAGTAGATTGTAATTTTACACATGTGTAAATGATAACATTACACATGTGTAAAAAATGCCTTACACATATGGTAAATAATTAATTTTGAAATGATTTGTTTTCACATATGTTAATATATATCAATGTTCTTCTGTTTTTTTGATATGTTTTCTTTTAAATTTCAAGTTAACAGTAGTTTACATCTAAAAGATTACCGTTGGGAATAGTCATTTGATTTTGTGATATATTTTTACTTGTTTAATTATTTGTAAATGCACATAAAAGTTTGATTATTTATAAATTATGTTAACCACTAAATGTTGTCACACCCTCAAAATCCACTAACGGGGTTTTACCGTAAGGCGTGTGACATAACCAGAATTTCAGATAAGCATCAGTTACACCAAACAATTCAATAGTTATAAAACATTTAAATCAGTTAATAATTGTAAAATAAACTAGTAATGTAAAATCATCGCGGAAGCAAATTCAGAAAATATTTAAATAAATGTTAAAGCTAAAGCTACGCAAAGACACGCCCAAATTAGTCTAAGTAAATGAAAATTCAATCAAATCAGTTATAAACCAAATATTGAAGATATGAAATGCATGCTGTGCTCCTAGACGTGTCACGTCACTGACCTGAGAGAAACATGCTAAAGTCATTACAAAGACGGTGAGTTCACAGATCTATCAGAAAATAGTAAGTATTAGTAATGAAATCTAGATTCAGTAATCAAAGCATATAAGTAGGTAGCTAGCCTACAACAAGTCACTATGTGTATGAATTTCACGACCAATCTGATTGTAATAATGTAATGAATGCTCCAGCTGTGGATACCAGACCACAACACAATAAAACATGCTAACCATTCACCCGTTTGACCTCCAATCAAGCTAGCGCGACTAGCCTGGGTGGGGTTTGTCAAACATAGTAGATCTACTAACAATCACCTCACTAATACCATATTAACGGTCCGAATGAGGCGTAATGGTATCATAATAGTACGCAAGTATATGTAGTAATACTAATCTAAAGTATGGTACAAATTATGAAAAATAATATGTTTCTCTCCCCCAAAATAGAGCATAGTAGGAAAATAGGGCTGTAAACTCACCTTGTATGAACATGAAAGCACAAAGATTAGGGTCCCGATTGACCTAAATTTCATTTAATAACTAATTAAAATTAATTATTAAATATTTAAAGTAAGAATTGTATGGTTTCGCGTTCCACGGCTAGGTTACGATGTCGGTTATAATGCGAGTCATCAACACTCCATAATTTATATGCACTGCACGCATCATATAATATATACTATATAGACACTCCATAATATATATATATATATATATATATATATTATATTATAGTACATAAATATTATCTATATACTACATTTATATATAATATGCATGCATCATGAATTCATACACAAAGACCATGCTTTTGTTACCCATAGATTAGTGTATTAAGTACCCAAATGTTCATGATCGACATACATCTGAGCACATACGTACACATTAACAACAAACTTATGAACTAGATTTATATATACGCACTCCATCCAAAATAACCCCAACTGAACAACCACCATACACCTATACATAATCGCATATTTACTACTTAGAACACCTAGGAAAGAACCCTCATAACTGAGTGAATACGCACCCATTGTAAGGCCCCTGATAAATAAGCAAAATTATAATTTTTCTCTATTTTCGATTGAAATTGAATTGGAAATCCCAAGCCGCGCAAGGACGCGGGGATATAGCAAGTAAGCAGAAAGGTTCTCCCACTTCCCGTTCAGTTGCTGAAAGATAGAGAGAAGGCTTTCTAAATGAGATTGAGTTCCACGAATATGCAGGCTAGAAAGTCCTTTTCTTCCCCAATATTCCCCAAAAAGACTCAGTTATTTTTTCTTGGGATTCCGTTCCATATTTCATATAGATAGAAGTATTTTACTATTATTATATGTTAAATGAGACCAAAAAGACGAAATGGAAATAAGAATTCTAGATTTTTATAGAGGAGATAACGATGTGGAAAACAAGACAGGAATTCTCTACAATGACACTGTAGACCAATGGAAGGGATGTAGCGCAGCTTGGTAGCGCGTTTGTTTTGGGTACAAAATGTCACGGGTTCAAATCCTGTCATCCCTACCTATTACTGCTCAAAGGAGCAGTAACGAGGGATTTTTTGAGATCAACTCACATTGGACATATCATATAGAATCTTTCATTCTTATGATACTATATAGTATGCATACAAGATGGATTAGGACCAATCCTTTTCTTTACAGTCTTATCTTTTATGATAAGAAAGCGCTCTCGGAAACCCCACAGTTGGTCATTAACAACATGACATCAATTTAAAACATCTACGTAAGCAAATATTGCAACGGAAATTTATTTAAATCAAATTTGTCATGACATAATTAAAAGAAATTCGTTAACATTGTATTAAGTACATCAAACAAATTTTAAAAGGAGTATTTAACAATCTTATGAATCAGAGATGCCAGTCTTCAGTTTCCAAGAAGCTTTTGATCCATGCTCCCATCCCTCTAAGCCTTATGGCTCATCTGTCAGACTAATATGCATACAAAAGTCAGCTTCACTGAGTGAATTCTAGGTTTACTTCATTAAATAACTTTTTAGTAAGATATATTAGCTTTATCCTTCGAAAGTAATCATCACATAACAGAACATTAGTATACACAGATCATTGCTTTATCAATACTTTATCATTAAGACTCTCGCTTAATTATTAACTATTACTCTTCTTTATCCGTCAATTCCTAGTCACTATTGGTGCCTATGATAAACACAGGACTTTACCGACATGCCAATTCAGGCCTTACTGTCGTGCCCAAACAGGCCATTATTGTCATGCCAATCCAGGCCTTACTGACCTGCCTGCTCGAGCCTTTACTCTTCTGACATGCCAATCCAGGCCTCACTATCATGAGGGCACAACAAATGCAACCCTCCTCTGTCATTTGCTTGCATGGCTTTACTTTACCAAGGTACACGGTACGGGCCTAATAACATTTCTTTAAGTTTCACTTACATCTTTAGTTATACATATACTTTACATGATAAGAAATAAACTCTTAGTCTACACATTCCCATTTCATCAGCAATGAGAAATAAACCATATAACCAACCCTTCGCGGGATAGCGAGGGTTCGGGGGCGGCAGCCTTTGATAGAAGGGTTCTAGGGGCAGCAACCCCTAGTGGGGTCCAAGGGGTAACGCCCTTGGCTGGGGCCGTGCTGCCAGGTTAGCGTGAAAATTTTTTATTTAAAGGACTTTATATAGCATATTTTGTTATAGGAAAATTCATTTTCTTGTTGAAGCCTTTTGAAATCTTTGCCTTGAAAATCTTAGGTTTACTATGCATATTTGTAAGGCCCCGTTCTTAGAAGCCTCACAGTTGGACAATCATCGTATTATTACATAAAACAATATATAATTCATAAAATAAGCAGCATAATTAAGTTAACAAAAGCCATTCATTTCATTTATAATTAGTGTTGTTAAGAAATACGACATTGTTAAATTACAAAAGCATCGTTTAATTTGCATTCCAAAACAATATTAATATTATGCGTGAATGGATGCCAGACTTGCCCTGCCGTGTAGCCTCCCCGTGTGCCATCATCAACAACAATTACCTGCCAACTGAAAATGCATAAAATTCAGCGTTGCTGAGCGAGTTCTAGTTTTATAAGAGTTAAAATAGCCTGTTTAGCTTATATATGAAAACACTCTTTTTCAATAAAATACTTTCTTTATTTTCGTATGTGAGCACGCATCATATGTACCTTCGAATAATGTTAATCATCATCATTATTCCTTTCATTTTATTATCGTACGCAGTCATTCGTTTCGTACTCTTTTCATTATCTTTCACTTTCATCCGGAGCAATGTGCAATACCCCGAACATTGTGCACGAAGCTGATGATGGGCTTGTGGTCTATAAATAGACCATGGACATTGTACACGAAGCTGACCCAGTCACTTAGGGTATGCTACAAGGTTCCCGTCAATCTCAATGATTGACCCTGTGTGCATCTTTCGGGTTAGGTAAACCGCACACAGTTGAGCTAAAGACAACATGGTCGTGCACCTCCATTCATTTGCTTGCAAGACTTTCATTTATTCTTTTATGTTCCGCTTCTCTTTATCATTAATCTTTCACTTTTTATTAATGATAATGCTTTACGTTTATGATCATAAACACACCATGTAAAGTCACACAATAATAAGTAATATGGAACATAAAAACAGGCCATAAACATGCATAATATAAACAATTATAACCCTTAAGTCAAACTAGGGTCAAACCCTAATAATTCTGTTTATCCTAAAATTTCAGAAAAATTTTCTAAGTATTGGGCGTTTTAGCACTATGCAGACGCATAAGGCCTTTTTAGGCGTTTTTCAACTATGTGGGGCATGGGCTTACTTAGGCGTTTCAACACTTAGGCGCATGAGCCACTTCGGGCGCATGGGCACTATTTCGGAGCATGGGGTATACTTAGGCATCTGAGCTTAACACTTAGGCGTATGAACTACTGTTCAGGCGCCTGGGCATACACTTAGAAACTTTAAGAGCAATAGTTGGGCGCATGGAATACTATGTAGGTGCATGGGAGTACTGTTTGGGTGCATGAGGCATACTTAGTATTTTCAGGCCATATTTTGAGCGCATGAACCCTATCTGGGCGCATGACCCCCACTTAAAGTTTTTCTAAGGCAGTTATCAGGCGCATGAGCCTTACTTAGGCGCATGAGCCTTACTTAGGCGCATGACCACCTGTTTAACATATCTAACTAATATTTTCAGTCCCAAATATCATTCTAACCTGTTCTAAGCTTGTCACTACCATTCTAAACACTAACAAAGCATAAACAACCATACAACATCAACATACATGCATAAATACTTACGGGCATACATACAACTTTTGTAAAAATCATTTATATGCATTTTCAGCCCCAAATAATTTATAAAACAAGTAAAAGACGTGGTCTAGAACTCACCTATTATAGCAAACAAGCAAAACTCCTCCAACCTTGCTTGTACATGAGTTCAAACACCTAAACAAGCCAAGAACACTCAACCCGAATACATAAAAACACATAAGAACATGTACTCTTGGTTTCTTAGTCAAAAACACAACCAAAACCGAGCCAAAGAACAGCCTCTTTCTCTCTCTAAAACCAAAGAACTCAGCTTTCTTCTTCTTCTCTTTTCTTTTGGTCGACAAAAGTAGATGGGAAAGGCGGATATGGGCGGCCATTCCCCATATATATTAAAATAATAGGTTTTGTATTTATTTACACTTTGGCTCCCTCTACTTTGGCTTTTTTCCCTTTCTTTTCAAGATACTTCCTTTTATTTTTCTTATTATTTTTCTTTCTTTTATTTTGACAAAATTTCGGCGTTACAAGTCCACCCCTCTTAAAGAGGTTTCGTCCCTGAAACCCGTCACTCTTCAAATAACTGTGGGTAATGCTGTCTCATCTCTTTTTCTGTCTCCCGTGTAGACTCCAAACCCTTTCGGTGTTTTCACTGCACACGCACTAGTGGAACCACTTTATTCCTCAGTCTTTTCTCTTTTCGATCAATGATCGCCACTAGTTGCTCTACATAATTGAGCTGTTCATCCACCTCGATACCCTCAAGTGGTACAACCATATATTTGTTAGCTAAGCATTTACTTAGATGAGATACATGGAATGTCAGATGAATTCCACTTAACTCGTCAGGCAATTCTAATCAATAGGCCACCTCTCCTACACGTGCGATGATTCGGAAAGGTCCTATATACCGTGGGCTCAATTTACCTCGCTTTCTAAATCGGATAATTTCTTTCCAAGGCGAGACCTTCAACATGACTCTGTCACCCACGTTGAACTCGATCGGCCTACGCATCTTATCGGCATACGACTTCTACCTATCCTTGGCTGCGTTCATAAAGGCTTTGATCCTTTCTCACTTTTTAGTCGTAGCCTCGATCATCTCGATACCTCTAAACTCTTTTTTCCGAATATCACCCCAACATAGGGCGTCCTACACCTCCTACCGTATAGCATCTCATAAGGAGGCATACCAACGCTGGTATGATAGCTGTTGTTGTATGAGCATTCAGCTAACGGTAAGTGATCATCCAACCCCTTCCAAAATTGATCAAACATGCACGAAGCATATCTTCGAGCATCTAAATCGTTCTCTCAAACTGACCATTTGTCTGAGGATGATAAGTCATGCTAATGTGTACCCTCGTCCCCATTGCATCATGAAATCTATTCCAAAACTTCGATGTGAATTGGGTGTCACGATCTGACACGATAGAAACCGGCACACCATGACAAGCTATAATATCCTTGATGAACAGATCCGCAGTCTCTCGGATGAATATGTGTCATTGATCGGTAAGAAGTGAGCACTCTTGGTTAGACGATCAACTATCACCCAAATAGTATCGCACCCCCTCGCTGTACGAGGTAGCTTAGTAATGAAGTCCATGGCATGTGCTCCCACTTCCACTCGGGTATATCCAATGGTTGGATCTTCCCATATGGCTTTTGGTGTTCTGCCTTCACTTGCAAACAAGTAAGGCACTTACTCACATATTGCACTATATCGCTGCATACTCGGCCACCAATAATCTTTCTTCATATCTTGATACATCTTTGTGGCATCGGGATGAATCGAGTATCAAGTCTTATAAGCTTCATTCATGATTCGCCCCTATAGGTCTCCGTAACGAGGGATCCATATCCGTCCGTTTCGGATCCTAACACCGAGAGTGTTTTCACTCAATTCTGCAACTAGACCCTTCATTCGCTCAAAATTAAGGCGGTCTTCTTTCAACGCCTCGTCTTGAAAATCTTTCACTTGGGTCATCACATCAACGGTCATAACCAACTGATAAACCTTCACCCGAATCGATTCGGGTCTCTCTTTTTGACTAAGGGCATCGGCCACAACGTTGGCCTTACCCGGATGATAAGGGATCTCACAGTCATAATCCTTGATGAGCTCTAACCATCTTCTCTGCCTCATGTTAAGATCCTTTTGCTCAAAGAAATACTTTAAGCTCTTGTGGTCCATGAAGATGATGCACTTCATTCCGTACAAGTAGTGCCTCCAAATCTTCAATGCCAAAACCACCGCTGCAAGCTCTAAGTCATGAGTAGGGTAGTTGACTTCGTGGGTTTTCAGCTGTCGGGATGCGTAGGTTATGACCCTTCTGCGTTGCATCAACACGTAATCTAGTCCTGAATAAGAAGCATCCTAATATACCACTAAGTCCTCTCTCCCTTCAGGTAATGTCAAAACAAGAGCTTAAGTTAATCTTGCATTTAACTCCTCAAAAGCATCCTCCTGTTTCTGACCCCACACAAGCTTTACATCCTTACGAGTCAATTTGGTCAAAGGTGAGGCTATCTTGGAAAAGTCTTGGATGAATCTCCTGTAATAACCCGCCAAACCTAAGAAACTGCAAATCTCGGATGGTGTCTTTGGAGACTTCCATTGCGTCACTGCCTCAACCTTTGCCGGGTCCACCATGATTCCTTCAGCATTTACCACGTGCCCGAAAAATTGAAATTCGCACAATTAGAACGCGCACTTGGAGAACTTAGCGTACAACTTCTCTCTTAAAGTGTCTCTAACACCTCACGTATGTCTCCGGCATGTTCTTCCTCATTTCATGAACAAATCAGGATATCATCGGTAAACACAATCGTTGATTTATCTAACATTGGCTGACACACTAGGTTCATCAGATCTATAAAGGCAGCCAATGTGTTAGTTAGACCAAAAGACATAACGAGGAACTTGTAGTGTCCATAACGCATGCGAAAAGCTGTCTTAGGAATATCCTTCCCCTTCAACCGATGGTAACCAGATCGAAGATCTATCCTTGAGAACCAACTGACACCTTGGAGCTGATCAAACAAGTTGTCAATCCTCGGTAATGGATACCGATTCTTCACCGACAACTTATTCAGCTCTCGGTAGTCGATGCACATCCACATACTACCGTCTTTCTTCTTCATGAATAAGACTGCAGCACCCATGGAGAGATACTCGGTCGAATGAACCTTTATCCATTAACTCTTACAGTGAGCCATTAGTTACTTCATCTCGGTAGGAGCTAATCAATACGATGCTTTGGCAACGGGTTAGCATCGGGTATCAAATCAATCTGGAACTCAATCTCGCGATCCGGTGGCACACCTGACAAGTCTTCTGGGAACACGTCCGGAAAGTCACGCATAAACGACACATCCGACAATTATGGTACTGACACATCCACATCTTTCATGTAGGCCAGGTAGGCACTGCATCCACGTCTCATGTACTTCCCTGCCAGCACCATAGAAATCACCTTCGAACCGTAGTGACGCGATCACCATAAATCGTCACCAAACTTCCATCAGGAGAAACTAACTGAATCATCTTCTTGCGACACATGATATTTGCCTCATAGGTTTCTAACCAACCCACCCCTAGTACTACATCAAATCCGCCTAGGGGCATCACATATAATTTAGCAGAAAACCTAAGATCTTCTAGTTCTATGGTACAGTCCTCTATCATATCAGTAATTCTAGTAGACTTACCAATAGCAGTTTCTACATCAAAAGGTTCATCGATACTTCTACTACTAACAGGCATCTTAGCACAGAAAGTAGTAGAAATAAAACTCTTACTAGCACCAGAATCAAATAACACAGAGGCACAAGTTTGGTTTACTAGAAACATACCTGACACAACATCAAGGTCTACTCTGGCCTCCTCTGTGGTCATCATGAAGGCACTAGCACTTGCCCTCTTTCCTCCTTCTCCTGGCTTCTTCTTCATCCCTGAACTCTCGGCCCTTGGCTTCTTGCAGTCCCTGCTCACGTGGCCCTCCTCACCACAACTATAACATCTCAATACCTTGCAATACCTTGTAATGTGACTAGGCTTTCCACAATTGAAACACACATTCAATCTTAACTTGCACTCCCCAGTATACTCCTTTCTACATCTAGCACACTTCTTCAGCCCCGAGCCTGATGACACCTTACGATGATCCATCTTCATCATTTTGTTGTTTAGAGCGAAACCACCATGTCCAAACCACTTCCCGTTCCGGTCCTTATCACCGCCACTTGTCTTCTTCGCCTCCACTACAGTATCCTCTTGCTCATCATACAACTTACCATCCAGGTCTACAGTTAATCGAAAGGTACCCAGTCGGGCAGCACTCAAATGCTTACATATATCAGCCGACAATCCCTAGATGTACCTCTTGATCTTCCTTGAAACCAGCATAACTTGATCCGGCACCACCCTTGCCATTTCGTTAAATTTGGTGGTGTATTGTTGGTGCATCATAGTTCCCGCTTCTAGCTGCAGGAACACCCTCTCAGTCTTGTCCAACTCCCGGTGAGGACAGAACTCCTCAATCACCAACTTCTTCAGTTTTGGCCACCTCATCTTTCCAATGGCCCTGCTACCCTCGGCCTGGACAATAAAACTCCTACTAGCACCAGAATCAAATAACACAGAGGCATAAGTTTGGTTTACTAGAAACATACCTGACATAACATCAGGGTCTACTCTGGCCTCCTCTGTGGTCATCATGAAGGCACTAGCACTTGCCCTCTTTCCTTCTTCTCCTGTCTTCTTCATCCCTGAACTCTCGGCCCTTGGCTTCTTGCAGTCCCTGCTCATGTGGCCCTCCTCACCATAACTATAACATCTCAACACCTTGCAATCCCTTGTAATATGACCAGGCTTTTCACATTTGAAACACACATTCAATCCTAACTTGCACTCCCCAGTATGCTCCTTTCCACATCTAGCACACTTCCTCAGCCCCGAGGCTGATGACACCTTACAATCATCCATCTTTATCCTTTTGTTGTTTAGAGTGAAACCAGCATATCCAAACCACTTCCCGTTCCAGTTCTTATCACTGCCACTTGTCTTCTTTGCCTCCACTATAGTCTCCTCTTGCTCATCATACATCTTACCATCCAGGTCTACAGTCAATCAAAAGGTACCCAGTCGGGCAGCACTCAAATGCCTACATATATCAGCCGACAATCCCTAGATGTACCTCTTGATTTTCCTTGAAACCGGCGTAACTTGATCCGACACCACCCTTTCCATTTCGTTAAATTTGGTGTTGTACTGTTGCGTCATAGTTCCCGCTTCCAGCTGCAGGAACACCCTCTCAGTCTTGTCCAACTCCCAGTGAGGACAGAACTCCTCAATCACCAACTTCTTCAGTTCTGGCCACCTCATCTTTCCAATGGCCCTGCTACCCTCGGCTTGGACAATATTGTCCCCCTTGGACCTAGTTTAGCCTAATGTCTAACATTCTTCACGTGTTCTTGGAACTTATTGTACTTCTCTTCTCTTGTGACTCTAGTGTGTATCTCGAACGCAAAGCAGAGTCTTATCACGTGTTGAGACTATAGAGCTTGTACAATATCCAGCGTGTCATAGAATAGTGGCCACTTGTAGAGAGTGTAAACATCATCTGCAGACAAGTTTGTGAGCCACATAGGGTCAAATACCCGGATAGTCTCTATTTTCCCGTCCTTGTGCAATACTATGATCGCTTCACCCGTTCGCCAGTCATAATACCACAACTTGAAGTGTAGAGTGAAATCCTGAGGCATTTCCCGTAGTGGGATCTTCGACATTATGCGTGGAGGACTCCACTTCAGCATGACTTTAGGCCTTCTAGTGATATGATCAACTTTGGTCTTATGTATGAACTGTTTAGGCTATTTAGGCCTAAAGTTGACCCATCTGGTGTGGTATTCCTTCTTGAGCACCATATCGAACCAACCTAACATCTTTCTTGGGTTGGCGTACAAAAGATCTAAACAGGCAAGCCTATTCAGCTCAAAACCAGGAAGAGTCTTCAGATCATGAGGATATCTGAAGTACTCGATCCCCTTCTCCCTCTTGACTGCGTAAACATCCAAGTCCTCAAAATATGTCCAACTAATAATCTTACCTGACACCTTCTGATGCTTCTTCACTCGATAGAGTTTGGTGTAGGCGTTTGACTTTGGAGGAACTCGTTGGGTTTTCATCTCAGCTAAACACGCTGCCCACTCAGCCTTATTTAGCTCGACATCTGCGTCCGTGGCTTGCGCTTTTCCTTCCTCTTTCTCTTTCTCCTTCTCCGTCTCATCCAACTTCTCGAAAGCACTGCCAAATGTTTAACCCAGGTTGGGGATAACATTTCCCTGTTGGTCTGTGTACTAAGGATACTCCTCGGAAGTGATATCCTCTATATCAATTTCATCCACATCCTGCAGCTCCTCATCACTCACAACATCGACCTCGGGAGCATCTTTGACTAGCTCATCAAGATTGAGTCTAAACATGTCGGCTAGCTGCTTATCAGTAGGATCATTTATGATCTCTCCCTCCTCAGGGTTGTAGCTCACATATCGCCTTATGATCCCTTGCAAATCAAGAATCATGGTTAGTCGAGTCTTGATTTGCTGAAGGGAAGCGACATCATAGTCGTCTGTATGTTGAGCTTCATCTGTTTGATTAAACATTCAAAACACAATAACACACAAATCAGTAATCAAGATAATTAAACATTAATAAACATTAATTACATTACTATAATAAATAATTCAAGTACAAAATTTTTCAATTACAAAGACATCTAATCATTACTTTTGCCTTGTTCGCTCATTTCTTCAGCTGGAGGAGCTGAGGAAGAGGGTCGCGGATCTTGATTGCGCTTTGTGCGCCTCTCCCAAGCTGATGGATTTGAGGCTGATGCAGATGCATCACCTTCCTGATCATGCTCACCATCATCATCACCTTCTCTATCCTTCCCACTTCCTCCCGCTTCAACATCATCATCATCATCATCGTCCGATTCATCATTAGAGGAATCATCATCGTAATCATCTCCATCATCACTATTACCTTTTATCTTCAAGGGCTCACCCTTCGTCCCTTTTAGTCTAAGCATAAGCTTCTTGTTCTTCTTCTCAACCTCCTCAAGCCTCTTCACCGAAGCCATCAGTAGCTCATTCTATGCAGTGAGGGCACGATGAGATCTAGCTAATGCTCTCTCATGAGCAGCATTTCTCTCTGTCAAATGGGCTATTTGTTTTCCCTATGCAGTATTGACTGCCATCAACTGATTTAGTTGGTTAGCTCTCATATCATCTATGGCGAGCAGCTTGAGCACCAGTCGGTTGAGGCTAGCCAACTGCTCCTCTAACCCACCGGTGGGTAGAGAAGATCCCTGTGGAGGTGTAGATGCAGTGGAAGGGCCCGGTTGGGGTATGGTAGGTGTGGTGGTGGATGCGGTGTATAAGGGAGTGGGAATGAAAGTGGATTGTGGTGGAATAGATGTGGGTATGGTAGGTGTGGTGGTGGGAATAGTGGTGGCTGTAGTGGTGGCTGTAGTGCGGGTAGGAGTGGTGATAGGAGTGGTGGTAGTGGTGGTGATAGGGGTGGTGGTAGTGGTGGTGGGAGTAGTAGCTGTGGTAGTGGAGGTGGTAGTCAGTACAATCCTTCATCTCTTGCCCTTCTTGCCATGGGGCTGGGCCATTCTCTTCTTCCTTGAGCCCCTGGCAAATTGGGCTCCCCCTGGGCTAATTGGTTGGGTGGGTGTATAAGTAGGATCATCAGTATCAGCACCCTTAGACCCAGCCTGGCATCCCCCAACCGCCTCTTTGCCTCATTCGGTAGCCACGACTCGGCTACTGATAGTCCTTGTCAGAGGCTCCTCATCAGACTTATCTTCCTCTTCACCAACCAGGAAGTCCCGGTGGATGGCAGCCTGCTCAGCTCCACCGGGAGCAGATGTACTATATGGAGGTGGTGGAGATATAGTAGACGTGCCAGCATCTCCACCATCCTGACCCTCGTCATGGTCGTTATCATCATCGCCGTCGTCATTAGTAGAAACCATGATGGGCTCAATGTCTGAGTCATTATCGTCGTGACACCACTTCTTACGAGATGGCGCCACGTAATCCTCATTGGCCAGATGGCCGAAGAGTCGCTTCACCGGGGGCTTCACCTGCTTCCCCCGGTATACCTTCATCCTACCCAAGGTGGTGTCATCCATCACCTCTAAGATCACCGCATCGTCTTTCTCCTTGGGCAGCTGAGGAAGCTTCTGATTTATGATCATCTGTAAGAATCATGGATACATACAGAAGCCTTCCTTGCCCTTGGCCTCTATGTTCTCTGTCCAGTATGTGAAGAACGTACCGGAGAAACTGAACAGGTGGTTCAGTACCAGCGCAACGTATGCGTTCTGGATTTGGACCGACATCTCGTCAAACCCTCCACGCCTGGAGGCAATGCATTTAAGGATCACATGTGTCAAATACTTAAATTGGGGGCACATGTTACTCTTGTTCAGCATGCTGACATTGATGTCGTCGACGTACTTGATCCTTAAGAAGCATCCCCGAACCGTTAGGGGATGCAGCTTGGTTGGGTGGGCTCCGTCCTCACCCAGATCCAAGACTCGCCTCAGGTCGTCTTCCCTGATCTCGATATCTTGTCCGAAGATAGAACTCTGGATACAGTAGGGCTCAACAGAACGGTCGACGGTGGCATTCTCCAAGAATGCCTGCTGAATTGATCTGTATGGTGTGTAGGGAGTGGAGATGGCCTTGTAGATCCTCGATCTACGTAGAAAAGAAATGATCTCGGCGAACTCAGAAGCGTTCCAGGATGTAGCATCAAGATGAGCACAGATTTTGTGTTTGGTGCTCATAGTCCATCTCTCAACCATGTTGCTGCAACACAAGAAACATATATGTTAGATCTGTTCATAAGAGATAGCAGATGAATTTGAACTGATTTTGACCAACTGGTTCAATCGTCCGATTGAACCATACGACTGAGTTCAGTCATACGACTGAGCTTGCGACTGAACTTAATCGTATGCTATACCATGCGGTTGAGTCAGTCGTGCGACTGAGTCACCGATTGATTCAATCGTGGGATTGAATCCTACGTCTGGCTCAATCGTGCGACTGATGTTCATCAGCCTGTCCAGTCGTATCTTGCATTGTTTGACTCCATAAATTTGAATCTTTGTCAAAACGTTAAATTAGACTTCGTGTTTACATTCATTAGGTTCGCAAGGCCTCGAAATAGCACTTAATGTCTTTTAAATCAACGTTTAAGTTCATTTAAGTGGTCTATTTTAGTGTTTTAGTCCCGGTTATTTATTTTGACATTTTCGGTCATTGTTGGTTCAATTAGCTATTTATTTATCTCGATTTCGTCTGCAAAGTACCTAAAGATGAACAATCAGTGGTCATTAACACAATCGGAGAGTAATCACAACACGAAAAAATTTGGGCAGAGTGTCTGGGTATTGGGCGGTTTTTGTGAGATTTGAAGTCGCGTAAGGTTTACGACCGACTGAGCCTCCTTTTATACTGTTTTGGGGTTCAGTCGTGCGACTGGACCCATGCGCATGACTCAATCGTGCGACTGGGGTTCAGTCGTGCGACTGACTCAGACTCCTTCATCCAGTCATACGATTGGTTCATGCTTATGATCCAATAGCATGGTTTGCCCCATACTCATGGTCCATTCGTGTGATTTGCTCATACTCATGGTCCATTCGTGTGATTTCCTCATACTCAAGGTCCATTCGTGCGATTGGTCCGTACTTATGGTCCAATCGTGCGATTGGCTCATACTTATGATTCAATTGTGTGATTGGTTCATACTTTTGATCTAATCGTGCAATTGATTCATACTTATGAGTTTGACTTCTTCCATTTCCACACACTCAAATTTAACTTTTGATGTATAACATTTTGACCAATGATCATCTCAGACTTGATCTTTTAACAGAAATAATTTGATCACCTCAAACGTGATCCTTTTAAATTCACAACAGTTTGGTCACCTCAGACGTGACCCTTTTAATTTATGATTCACAGAGCTCATCGAGTTACATAGTCCGACATTGACACAGAATTGATAAATAAAACGGAAAAAACTTGAATTAAAATGAAACATAAGATATTTTTGTGTTTTTGTTTGAGGTGGGTTGAAAACTTTTAAATATCATTTAAGTGATTTCTCCCCCTGAGCAGAACAACTCCAATTTCTTTTTATCATTTCTGGAGAGATTCATATAGAATCATATAGGTGTAAACATAATCATTTGGGACCCTTTTGTATATGTTTGTTTAACTTATTCTTATTTTTCTGAAAGTCAAAATCACTTACAGGAAATCATACTAGAACTGTAAGAAGCACATAATGATTTTGTCTGTCGAGGATTGCTGCCACGATGATTGTCAGTATAATTTTCCACTTGAATCCATACACAGATTTTGACTCACATTGGTGATAAGTTAGATTTATTATTTCAATAAGCATTTGTGGATCCCATGCTTATATGGTAATCAACACTCCCCGGGAGATTTTTGAGCGGTCTATGGGTTTAGATAAGAAGAAACTATTCTAAGAGCTTTCAAAGAGATGCCAAGCCTCAGGTCAGTGCCATCGCACAGCAGAGAGGCGCAAACAACAATGAATTCTAGAATATTTAGGTTATGCTTATCCTCAGGTCAATGCCATCGCACAGTAGAGAAGCACACAACATATCTTCTTTTTTGAGAACTTATCTATTACACATTACGCACCAACAACATCAGTCAATAGCTTGATGGCGTTTAACAATTTTTCATGTGCTTTGCTCATTTTATGGTCATCCGCACATATTTGTGGCGTTTATTTTGCTCATCACCCCTTATTGGAAATATGTTGATTATGTTAACCAGGGATAAGATGGAAACCCACAGCTAGTTGAATGATTTAGTTTTTTAATTTGTTTCACCAATGAAGTCTACTCGTCTATTGTGTTGAATCTACCGACACATCATATAATGGACTAGCAACCCCTAGGCCTACTTTCTCTTTATTTGGCTTTCCTTCTCAGACTTGTAATTTAAATATAGCATTTTGAACATTTAAGTATTTTTGATGTCCCAAACAATTAGTTTCATGTGTACTATCATTTTCCATAGTTTTGAATCAAACTCACAAATTTGATGTCTTTGCTTTTCAACTTTTCTGCCCGCCCTCGTTTTTTTAAGTAATTAAATACTGAAACTAAACTATTCTCCCCCTAAAACTCTAAAACCAAAAATCTTTTTGCGTTTTTGGATTTTTAAAGACAGAAAAATAAAATAAAGAAAAATTAAAAGACATAAAACATAAAGACGGACTAAGAACTCGATTCTTCTAGAATCACATCACTTTTCTTTTTAACGCCATTGACCTCTAAGAGATATAAAAACCAAGGTTTATCATATGCTTTTATGTAGAGGTCGACGCGTTGAAAATCTGTATTAATTTTAACAACATCGATTAATTGCTTTTCAAAACAGTCACGTATAAAGTGATATTTAATACCGATGTGTTTAGTCTTTGGGTGTTGAACCAGATTTTTAGTGACAGTAATTGCAGCAGGATTATCAACAAAGATAGGGGTGTTAGAGAATTGCAAACCGTAGTCTCGCATTTTCTGTTGAATCCAGATGATTTGTGAACAACAACTTGCAGCGGCAACATATTCGGCTTCACACGTCGATAGAGCAACCGACGTCTTCTTACACTGCCAGGTGACTAATCGTCTTCCAAAGAACTGACATCCCGTTGATGTTGACTTGTAATTCATCTTACAACCACCGTAATCTGAGTCACTATACACTGTAAGCTCAAAGTCATCATCATGAGGATACCACAACCCAAGTGTTGGAGTACCTTTCAGATAACAAAAAAATCCTTTTTACCCCAATTAGATGATTCAATTTAGGTTTTGCCTGATATCTGGAACAGAGACACGTGGTGTACATAATATCATGACAAGAAGCTGTGAGGTACATGAGAGATCCGATCATTCCTCGATACATAGTGGCATCAACCAGATCACCATTCTCGTCGGGTGCCACATCATGGTTCGTGGCAAGTGGAGTACCTGCAACCGTTGCATTCTCCATGTCAAACCGACTCAGGATATATCCAACATATTTAGTCTGATGCAGGAAGATACTATTTGGTGTCTGATCTACTTGTAAAATGAGAAAGAACTTCATCTCTCCTATGGCACTTATTTCAAATTCAGCTTTCATCACAGACTCAAATTCTTTACTTAATGCTTCGTTCTTGGAACCGAAGATTATTTCATCCACGTATATCTGCACCAGTAGTAAATCACCATCCTTTTCCTTGATGAACAACGTGCAGTCAATGACCCTTTGCGAAAACCATGTTTCAGCAGATGAGTAGAGAGTTTCTCGTACCATGCTCGAGGGGCTTGATGAAGCCCGTACAAATCTTGTCCAGTTTATAAACTCTATCCCGATGATAAGGATCGTCGAATCCTTTGGGTTGACTGACATACACTGTTTCACGAATTCACCATGAAGGAATGCACTTTTCACATCCAGTTGATAGACTTTAATCTGCATATAGGATGCATAGGCTAAGAAGATACAAATCGCTTCCATCCTTGACACAGGTGCAAACACTTCATTGTAGTCAATGCCTTCGACTTGCCTAAATCCTTGAACGACAAGCCGAGCCTTGTTTCTGATTATGACCCCTTGGTCATCTTTCTTACACCGAAGAATCCATTTAGTGCCAATCACCTTTGCATATTTTGGTCTGTCCACAAGTGTCCAGACTCCTAACTTCTTGAACTGAATGAGTTCTTCTTGCATAACACTTACCCATGCCTCATCTTTTATAGCCTCGCTGACATACTTTGGCTCAACTTGAGACACAAAGCATCGATAAGCACCATCGTGTAAGTATCCATTTTCCATGACTTTAGCATAATCGGCTGAGTATAGCTGATCTCTTGTCTGAACTCCTGATAGAATATCCCCGATGATGTTGGCCAGGGGATGATGCACATTAACTCGAGTTCCGGGAGTGGTGGGAACTGCAACTTCATTGTTAAGATTCTGAAGTGTTGGAGTATGGGGTTCAGAAGTTCCCGTTTCATCATCATCAGATGCTGGTGTACTTTCAGAAGTGGGAACCTGCTTCTCCTGATCCATATTTGCAGTTTCAACTGCATCATTGTCAGAAGAAGACTCACTTACCTCAAGCTCTCCCCCTGAAGGGCTAGAAGTATCATCTAATGGAACCGATGATGTCGAGTCTTGTGTAGGAGCATTCAAAACATCGTACATCATTCGAGCAGCTTACTCATCATCAGAATGTGAAGGAGGTAGATTAAAGGATTTAAAAAATCCATCATAGTCGAAGAAAAAGGAAGGTCCTTTTCCTGCAAGGGGGGTGGTGTATCTTTGTACATCAACGTTGCACCACACTTCTACCTGACCAGTTGAGTTATTATAAACCCGTTTGTCTGGTATACTGTATCCAAGGAAGATACCTTCTTCTGCCTTCTCGCAGAACTTCCCCGTATGATTCTTCTTTAGCAGCATGCAGGGTGCACCAAATGGTTCCGGATACTCTAAATTGGGTTTACGTTATTGGAGGAACTCATAACAAGTTTTTCCATGATGTTTGACTACTAAGACCCGACTTAGAGTGTAACATGCATTAACCACCGCCTCGTTCCATAAATGAACTGGCAGTTTGGAGTCAGCTAGCATTGTCCTTGCTGTCTCTATCAAGCTCCAATTCTTCCTTTCAACAACACCATTCATTTGTGGAGTGTAGGCAGAGGTAAACTGATGAACAATTCCTTTCTCTTGACAGAAGGCCTCCATCCACTGATTCTTGAACTCTGTCCCGTTGTCTGATCGAATCCTTCTAACTTTCAGCTTGTAGAGAGACTCCAATGTGGTAACAAGATGTTTGAATGATTCAAAGGTCTCTGATTTAGCTTTCAGAAACATCACCCAAGAGAATCTTGAGTAATCATCTATCACCACAAAGCGGTACCAATCCCCGGCTATGCTTTTTGTGTTGACTGGGCCAAACAGATTCATGTGTAGAAGCTCGAGACGAATGTTGATAGAATTAACTTTCTTTGCTTTGTGAGACTTCTTGGTCTGTTTCCCTTTCTTGCAAGCGACATAGAAATCAGGGAGCTAGAAATTCTTGACTGTAACTCCATCTACTAGATCGTTCTGACCCAGATGATTCATCTTCCTGGGATTGATGTGTCCCATTCTCTTATGCCAGGAGATTGAATCTCTTTTTGTTGCTTTTGACAAGAAGCACTAAGCAGTAGACTCAGTTGTGGAGGCTTTTGATAAGTCCAAGACATACAGGTCGTTGTATCTTGAAGCCGACATTAGAACTTGCTCCTCCGGGATGACATACTCCTTCTTCAGTATGTAACACTTGTTATCAAAAACAACCTTGAATCCTTTATCACAGATTTGGGAGACTGAAAGCAAGTTGTTTTGCAATTGCTGAACATAGTTGACCTTGTCAAACTTCACTTTCTTATTTCCTACTACGCCTTGTGCGGTGATGTAACCTCCTTTATTCCGCGCGAATGATACGTGTCCCCCTTTAATTTGCTTGACGTTGAAAAGGAGGGACGAATTCTCGGTCATGTGCCTGGAAGCCCCACTATCAATAATCCAGGTATTAGTGATAGCGTTGTAGCGGACACCCTGCACATACAAAGGAAATGATTAGTCTAGTTTTGGGACCCAAGCCTTAACTTGCTTGGGTGTCCCAGAGGTATCACACATCATGAACTCAACCCACTAACCTTCAAAGGATGAGGGCATATCTTTCTGTATCTTGTATTCACTATTAGACACATTACTTAATTTTTCCTTCCATAAACCATTTTGTGTAATGCCTATTTGTGGTAAATAGATGACTGGCTTATGGTTTGAACTTTAGGTTCACTAATAATCCTAGATTTAACCTTAGATGGCACAGCTTTGCTTTGAGCTTGTCTGTGTTGACTTTGGTGTTTTGGAGGAGTATTAGATCTGATTTTAGAAAATCTTGGTTTTTCATCATCAAAAAGTTCAATTTTCTTTTTAGGTGTCTGATAGTAGGGACAATTTGGAGAGATGTGTCCTTGTTTTCCACAACTATAGCAGGATCTCCCTTCGACAGTATGAGGAAGACATTCATGTGGGGTTGAGTTTGGTCGGGGGCTGGGTAGGTTCTCTTCCCTTTTAGATGTTTCACCTTCTTTAACAAAATTAATTGTTATGACATTTTGATTATCTTTTGCTTTCATTTTATTTAGATGTTGATGACTTACACGTTTAGGGTTCACTGATTTAGACGGTTTAGGTTCTGAAATAGATGTTTATGTACCTGACCCTAAGTTAACCTTTTCAATTTTATCAGTCAAGTCCTTAACAGGTATCTTATCTTTAGATTCCAAAGTAGTATTCGTCTATTCAGTGACAGACTTCACAGGTTTACCCGTAGAATCTGGATCGCTGACCAGAGGAGTAGACACCACATGATCCTTTACCGGGTTATTATTGATTGGTCTACATTTAGTGTTCAAAAGAATAGAATGTGGTGGTGGTACTACTTTATAACCCAGACCTTCCCCGCCATTTTGTTCTTTCACTAAATTTTGAACTATGTGTGAAGAACTTGCCAAGTTGTGCAGTTTTTGTTTTAAAGATTCAACTTTTACTTGCAAAACTGCTTTCTCCTTTTTAGTTTCTTCTAAAGAGTTTAAATAGAACTTAATATCATTAGATTGATTTAAAGCAACAACCTTGGTTTCCCTTAATTGTTTCCTTAACAGTTCTATCTTTTCTTTGAAGCTGCACTCATTTTGTTTTAACACATAATTTGCTTCAGTGCAAAGTTGTAAATCATTTACTAGATTATCATTGTGTTCTAATAACCTAGAAAATTTTAAATCAATGATTTCTCTAAATTTTTCACATTCAGAACAAGCATGTTTATCAAATAATTCGTCTTTAGAATATACCTGTGTAGAAACAGACGAATCAACCATCAATGCAGTGTCAGACTCTTTAGTGACTTGAGATTTTGAGTTTGTAGCACTTAGCTCTTCTTCAACCAAATGATCAAAAACATCCATAGCTTCTTTAATATCTGAACGTGCATGCTCAACTATGATGTCTCCCTCACTAGCAGATCCATCATCCAAGGTATCAACTAATGCAACATTGGATTACCCTCAGATACGACTCTGAAGGACCAGTCTTCTCCTTCGTCACCTTGAGCAACCAAAGCCTTAGACTCTTTACCAGAAGATGATGCTCTAATCTTATCCTTGTCTTGACGGTTGAATGTAGGAAAATGATTTCCATTTCTAGTCTTCTTTGGGTTTATGCATTCACGTTTGAAGTGTCCTTTTTCTCCACAATTGAAGCACGTGACCTTGGTTTTATCAAACCCAAATGTCATATCTTTAGTAGCAACCAAGTTCTGCCCTGTCTTCTTGACAAACTTTTTTGCTCTTCTGACAGCACTAGCCAAGGGACATAATATCCATACGTTCCAGCTCAATTTCATCAACTTGCTCGTAGTCCTCATCAGCAAGATGACAGTTCCCAATCTTACCAGTAACTAACCCATCATACGATAACAACAGCAGCTAGAAGATCCATATGTTCTTTAGCAACTTCCACGGTGACATTTCAGAGATTCTCGGTCTTTAACTTGGTAGTATTTGCCTCAGGAACAATGTATTAGGTACCATATGACCCTGATGTTTTGGTTCATGATGAACAGCTTTGGGAAGGAGCAGAAGAGTTAGACACAAACGATGTTTGTAGCGGTGCGCCTGAAGTAGCAGGAGTTGATACCCAATTGTACAACACAGGATTCTGAGCATAGGATCCTTTCTTTGACTTGTATTTCTGACGTAGTTGTTCCTCCCTTAACTTTAGAATAAAATCATTTATGTCTAATGTGGCAAAAATATCATTTTGTCTCAAATTTGACACAAATGGATCCCATTTGTCTGGCAAACCATCAGCAAAGCTAGAGACTTTATCTTCCATGGAGGTGGTCACGCCATGAGTGTGTAACTCACTCATCAGATGATAGAATTTGTCAATAATATCATCTAAGCTCTCTTTTCCAATTGGTGAGAAATTGTCAAATTCTTTTTTAAGAGATTTTGCCTTCAGTGCTTTTAGAGTTGCATTGCCTTCGTATCTCTTTTCCAAGGCCTCCCATAATTTCTTTGACTGCTTGTTCTTAGAAAACTGATGAAATATGTCCTTAGGTATAGATTGAGTCAACAAGGAATATGCTTTCTTTTTAGCATTATGCATAGTCTTCTAGGATTCACTCATTCCTCCCAAAGTCAAGTCTCAATAGACGTCCACAGATTGGGGTCAACTCCATTCAGGTAGATTTTAAACCACTGTTTCCACTATGGGTATTCATCCAATGTTAACAGCTTTGGTGGTTTGTTGTCGTTCCTGATCTCACTTTCCAGAAGTACAAGATTCAGGATGCGTGAGTCCTTTCCAACAGTGAATGCAGAGAACTGATATTCCATAGCTTTAAACTTGATGAACTCAAAACAGGACAGATTGACTTATGCGATTGGACAAGACGACTGGGTCAACTGTGTGATTGAAGGTTGCGAATGACTTTACTCGTGCGATTAGATTTAGTCGTGCGAGTGAACAGGACGAATGAGGTCAGCCGTATGGAATACTTCAACCGTGCGAATGAACTATGCGAATGAGTCCAGTCGTGCGATTGAACTATACGAATGGGATTCAGTCGTTCGATTTAGCTAATCGTGCAACTGAAGCTGCTGTTGCAGGAAAAAATCAAATTTTGGAACACTTTACTCAAAATTATGAATTTTTACGAACCCTAATCTGCCGTATGGAAAAAGGTCGAAACTTCTAACACAGAGACTTGTCAAAAACACGTTTTGATGCGAAAAAGTGAATCTTTTGAATGAAAACAGTAGTTTTGATACCAAAACCAATTGAATCCACGCAAAATCCCGAGCCTAACCTCTAATACCACTTGTTAGGACCGTGTACGTACGGATTACTAACGGATTCTGCGTGAAACCAGATCAAATAGTGCGGAATTCTATTTGATTGGTGATCCAATAAGTGAGAACGAGTAACCAGATCGATCAAACGATGCAACAAATGTTAAGAACAGATTGGAATCGATCAGGAACGAACTATGAACTTGGATTTGTGACTTGGGACGCTCTGGATGGCTAGGGTATGAAAGTATTGAAAGTGTTTTGCTTTTCCATGAATTATGTGGTATTTATAGGTTTTCAGTGTTCAATCGTACGACTGAATCATTAGCATGGTTCAGTCGTGCGACTCACTCATGCGGTTGACTCATACGCACGACTAATGGTTCAGTCGTGCGACTGAATCAATCTTATGTCTCAATCATACGACTGATCTAGTCACCTGGTTCAGTCGTGCGACTGGTCCATAAGTATGTTTCATCCATGCGTATGGGCCATAAGTATGGTCCAGTAGCATGAAGGTCCACATGACAAAGTTAAACACATTTTTAAGTTGTTATTGATTTAGAACTATGTAAAACAACATCAAACCTATATATTAAGTTAATACATGTGAAACACATTCAATATAATGATTACATGACATAATCAATCACAAATAAACATCACAATGCATTTCATATATCATTAAGATCATCACATTTCATCATATTACATCAGTATAAGACATGAAAGACTTTTACATTTGAGATCATAAACTAGGTACATCAAGATGTATCAACAGGATATATATATATATATATATATATGTGTGTGTGTGTGTGTGTGTGTGTGTGTGTGCAGTTTGAGTTAGGTGGTGTGAGTTGTGATATAGAAATAGATACTTAAGAACGGCATGTATAGATGTATGTATATGTATGGACATGTATAAGCATGGTTGGTTAGTGTGTGTGTGTGTGTGTTAGTGTATAATATGGGTCTTAAATGATCACAAATGTGTTGGGTAATATAAGAATAGGCTTAGTCGTGCGCGTTTTAGTATATATATGTAACCGTGTATGCGTTGGATGAATACGTAAGTACATTATGTTATTGTACGTTGGTTGGGTTGTATATATATATGGTTGAGTAAGTCGATACATTGTATGTGTATAATGACATGAGTATATATATATATATATATATAATATATATATATATATATATATATATATATTATGTGTGTGTGTGTGTGTGTGTGTATTGGGCGTGAGTATGAGATTATATAATTGGGTATGTTCATATGATAATATATATAAATATATATACGAGATGAACTGAGGGTATAAATATATATTTTCGTGTTGTAAATCGAATATGACGTGAATGGTTATTCAATTATGGATATAAACATATACGTAAATAATAGTGTGTGTATATAACATGTTAGAAATATATCAAATATAGAATATAATAATAGTGTATTTAAACTAATTGCATATATTATATATATATATATATATATATATATATATTCACTCGGGTCTAACTATACGAGTAATCAAATTATTATATATATATATATATGTATATAAATATAAAAATAAATATATATCTTTTGAGTTAGCCGCGCAATACACCCGAACCGGCCCGGAACCGACCAAACGCACCTTTCTCATCGAACGTGTTTAAAGACTTAATCTCAATTGATTATAGGTGTTTGAATTGTTCGTTGCTCGTATTTCTTGAAGCGTTCTGTTCGCTTTATTTTCTAATCATTTCAAGGTGAGTTTCACGACCCATTTTCATTACAATTTTATAAGTCTTTGGGGGAAAAGTATGCTCACCTCTTTCAGCTGTGAACTTAATTTATTGTGTTACTGTTTGCAAGCTATATCCTATGCATGAGTTTCTGTGTGGTTCTTTAATCACAACTATTTAACTCCGGTGTTGGAGCCAAGAGACAGGTATTGGTAGTACTATTGGGTTGACACCCCCACCCATGTATGTTAGTGTACTAGTTGAGACTGACTGTGGTTATGATCGACCCCTGGGTGAATATGTTCTGACAATTGTTGTGTGGTTCGTCATAGATTTAGTTGTGATGCTCATGTGATATTACTTGTGATAAACTGTATACACTTATGATCTATTAACTCATACACATCAACAAGTTTTCAATTTATGTTTAAACCTATGAACTCACCAACCATGTGTTGACTTTTGAGCATATCTTTTCAGGTGCCAATAATCACAGAGGATAACTAGAGCTGATGCCTAAGCAGAGACCCTCAGGATTTCAATAGACTCGCACTAGTGTTTTGACTATCATTTGAACTCGTTTATGAATACTATGTTGAACATTTCTGTTGGATCTTATGTTGAATTTGATATTCATTAATCGATAGACTATGCTGGTCGTGGAACTTACTAACCACGACACATGTCACCATTGTGTCGGGTGACGTCATGACACGTGGATCTTTGCATTTATTATGTCTCTATAAACTAACCAGGTGTTATGACGATCCCATGGTCATGCATCATACCTACATTCATTCTATGCTCTTCATTAATTTCGTTCTTTTATTTACTTTCCTATTCATAATTTCATTTATACTTTTAACTGTCTTTTACTTTCTTTTCTCTTACTTTCTTTTCATACTTTACATTCTCCGGTTGTCATACATAATACATACATACTGATAATAATTATTATTATTTACTTCATCTTCATTCGTTCATTCATTCATTCCTTTACTCATTACTCATCATTACTCGAATCTTGTCTCATGCAATATCCTCGACTCATGCTCGAAAGCTGATGTTGTGCCGAGGCCTATACACAAATCCCCGACTCATGTTCGAAGACTGACACAACACCGGGATACGCGACAAAGATCCCATCTCGTACGCAACACCCCCGACTCATGTTCGAAGACTGATACTGTACCGGGGCCTGAAACCAAACCCCCGACTCATGTCTAAAGACTGACATAGTACCAGAGCGTGCAACAAGGCCTCATCTCTTTTGTCTCATGCAATACCCCTGAATCATGTCCGAAGACTGATACTGTGTCGGGGCCTGATGAATAAATCCCCGACTCATGTCCGAAGACTGACACGGTACCGGGGTACACGACACGGATCTAATCATCCGTCACTTCCATACTCACCATTTGTTATCTCATGTTTTCGTTCGTTTCGTACTATATCGTATTCATTCGTTTCGTACTTTATCGTTATCTTTCACTTCGTTACATAATACTTTACGTTTATTCATTTATTCACTTTATTCATTCATTCATACATCCTACCATGTAAAGTCATACATATCGTATTACATAACATAATACATACGTTATGAAATCTCTTTAACAAAGAAAGATAACATATCACTCACACACATACACATCATATTTTCATCATATCACCATGCACACATCAAGCATAAGCCATCACATCATAACAGGGCCTATCTCCCTATTCTACCACTTAAAACCACTTAGAAAATCCTAAGTCCAAAATGGGTTCATGGGACTTTTCAGGCGCATGAGCAGAAAAATACTAAGTGTAAAATAGTCTGGGCGCATGGGCACTATTTGGGCGTTTCTGTCCTGTTTGGGCGCTTCGCCACTATGCAGGCGCATGGCGCCTGTTCAGGCGCATCTACACTTAGTCGTTTTAACAACTTGGGCGCCTAGGAACTATTTGGGCGCATGGGAACTATTTGGGCGCATGGGAACTATTTAGGCGCATGGAACTATTTAGGCGCATGGGAACACTATTTAGGTGCATGGCCCACTCTTGGGCGCATGGCCAACACTTAGGCGCATGGCCAACATGTCGGGTGCATGGGCCACTGTTTAGGCGCATGGCTACTATTTGGGCGCATGTCCTTGGGCGCATGGGGACTTAGGCACATGAGAACATTCTGAAATGTTTTCTATACTACCCACAACACCTTAATCCCATTCCAGACACACCCAAACATAGATCTAACATACTAAGGCTCTTAAAAATGCTATTAGTCTATAAACAAACTCTAAAACATACGTGCATACATCATTTTCGAACATAAGGCTGTAGACCCATAGTTACTTTTAAAACGTTTACTTAGTATGCATAATAGCCCCAAAAATGTTGAAAATCAGTAAAGAGGGGCTCTAGAAACTCACCTTGAAGTAGATCTTCGAGCTAAACACTTCCATTAGCAAATTCAACTTTAACATCTCGAAAACCAACTCTAAAACATCAAGAATTCAGTCAACCACTCATGAATTCGGTTAAAACCAAACATATACTCAAGAAACCTCACCTTTTACAGCTTCTTCCTTTCTCTCTCTAGAACCGAGAATTCTTCTTCTCTTTTCTTCCTTGGCCGAGAGCGAAAGCATTTTTTTGCTTTAATGTGGGCGGCCATACCCCTTTAAACCTTAAAATAATAAGGTTTTGTACTTTGTACACTTTATCCCCCTCCATTTGTGCCCATTATCTATTCTTTCTATTTAGTTTTATTTTCTTTTCCTTTAAATAAAATTTCGGGGTGTTACATATTATCCCGTGACCTACCTATTATGAGTATGAGATGAACGTGAAGTATTATGTAATGTAAAGTAGAAGTTAATGTTAATGATATGAGAAGCATAAAGAAAGAATGAATGCATGCATTAATGAACGAACGAATGTAAGAAAAGTCTTACAAGCAATGTATGGAGGTCCATACCCAATGAAGGGTGTTAGCTCAACTGTGTGCAGGTTAGCTACCCCGAAGGGATGCACACTGGGGTCTAATCCTTGTGATTGATCATACGTATGGGATCTTGCCGCTTACCCTGGTACTGTGGTTAGGCCACCGGGCACAATGTATGGGAGTCTACTTATAGACTTCGGCCCAGTACCCGCTTTATGCATGATGGTGGGGTATAGCACATGACATTGCTCCGAATGAAGTTACCCCGGTACTGTGGTCAGGCCACCGGGCACAATGTATGGGAGTCTACTTATAGACTTCGGCCCAGTACCCGCTTTATGCATGACGGGCGGGTATAGCCTGTGGCATTGGCTCGAAATATGATAAAGATAAAGGTGAATGTACGTAAAATATGGTAAGGAAGATAACGAATGATAACAATGACGTATGATGATGAATGAACGAAAAATGAATGATGATAAAGATAATAATAAGATTATCTATTTGTACGTATGATGTATGAGCACATATGAAAGTAAAGAATGGTTTTGAATGATAAGTGAAGTATTTTATTTATAAAACTAGAACTCACTCAGCAACGCTGACTTTTATGCATTTTCCGGTTGGCAGATGATTGTTGTTGAGGATGGTATGAAGTAGCTACTTGGTATTTTTGGGATGGCATCCATTTGTATAACAATGACGTTTTTGTGATGTAATGCAAATTATAATATTATTTTGTAACAGCTAACTACATTGTATTATTTTGTAAAAGCGTTCATTAATATATGAAATGGCTTAAAGTAATTTCCGCTGTAATGTTTTAATTAAATGTATGTTTATGTGTTTTGTGCAATGATAGTCCAACTGTGAGGTGCCCGGGAACGAGGTCTTACATATACGTATATGTATACGTATACGTATACGTGTGTGTGTGTATATATATATACGTATACGTATACTTATACGTATACGTGTGTGTGTGTGTGTGTATATATATATATATGTATACGTATACGTATATGTATCTATACGTATACGTATCTATACGTATGCGTATATACGTATGCGTATATAGGTATATACGTATACGTATACATATATGTATATACGCATACGTATATACGTATGCGTATATATGTATACGTATACGTATACGTATATACGTATACGTATTCGTATACATATATGTGTACGTATATGTATCTATATATATATACACACACACACATTTATTTACAACATAGTTGGTCGTTCATCGCACATAAATCACACATTTATTTACAACATTGCAGTGGAATCATTTAACTAAAATCATTTCATATATTAATAATTGCTTTTGCAAAATAATACAACATCGTTACAAAATATCATTTATTGCATTACATCACAAAAGCTTCATTTTACATAAAATGGATGCCATCCAAAATAATCCAAGTAGCTGCCTTCGTGCCATCCTCAGCAACTCTTACGTGCCAACCGGAAAATACATAAAAGTCAGCGTTCCCGAGTGAGTTCTAGTTTTATAAAATATAAATTTTCTTTCACTCTTTAAAACATTTTCTTTCACTCGTTAAAACATTTTCTTTACTATCGCACGTCGTCACACATCATACATTTCGTTCTTATCGCACATTTCATTTTTATCACATGTTTCATTCATTTCGTTCATATTGCACATTTTATACGTTTAGCACTTTTCGCACTTTTATTATTATCCTTCACTGATTCTAGATCCTGTCAAGCTTTACCCTCTTCATGGCACGTAGCCACGATTTCTGAGGTCGAATGACAAGGATCCCATATCGCACATATGGAACAGTCACTAAGAGTGACTCCCCTGTGTGTGAACTCTCATGAGGTAGCCAAGATCGCACGCTACATAACACATAGTTAATACCACATCGCATGTATGGAGTAGCCACCAAGACTGACTCCCACTGTGTGTGAACTCTCATGAGGTAGCCAAGATCGCACGCTACATAACACATAGTTAATACCACATCGCATGTATGGAGCAGCCACCAAGACTCACTCCCACTATGTGTGTGAACTCTCATGAGTTAGCCAAAATCACATGCTATTCCACACACAGTTGTTCTAACAACCCACATGGAGTTGTAAACCTCTTTCCATTTTGCTTGCAAGGCTTTTATTTGTTCATTAAGTTTCACTTCTCATTATCTTATTTCTTTCGCTTTGATAAGATAATACTTTACGTATATTAACATAATCGCACTACGTGAAGCCACGTAAATAGTACATATTAAGGAACATCACACATCATCACACATCATCACACATCATCATGCATCATCACACATCATCATCTAGTCAACACACATCATTATCTAGACATCACACATCATCATCTAGCACTCCCATCTAATTACACATCATCCATCACTAAAAATCAACTCACATCACCCCCGGGAACATCACAAGTCAAAGCCTATACTTTACATTTTCCTAAAATTCAGAAAATAAATTCTAAGTCTTAGGCACATGGGTACTATGTAGGCGCATGGGCACTATGCAGGCGCATGGCCTTCTGGGCGCATGGGAACACTTAGGCGCATGGGAAGGTTCTGGGCGTATGGGCACTATTGGGGCGCATGACCCAACACTTAGTCATTCTGGGCAAATTCTAGGCGCATGGGCACTATGCAGGCGCATGAGTGCCTAGGCACATGGGTACTATTTGGGCGCATGGGGTTTGGGTGCATAGGAACACTTAGGCAATTCTGACCATTGGGCGGATGGGCCACTATTTAGGCGCATGGGTAACCAACTTGCACTAATTAACATAATCTCGGTCCCAAGTTCAATTCTAACATGTTCTAAGCTTAGTTCTTATACTCTAAGCAATAAAACACATTTATAACATAATCATAATATCATATTCACCCAAAACATATTGTGACATCCGGTAATTTTCCGTTACCAAACTCCGTTAGTTCCGTTAAGTCTTGTGTACACGTGTCATGAGCACACACTAGTTGTCGTTTAACGTTGGTGAGTTAATAATAATTAATAAAGCTAAACTGATGATAATTTAACTGATTATGTGATTATTAAGTTATGCTTATGTGTTTGTGTATTTTAAATATTATTTGGGAAATTAATCGCGTAATGTGAAAACATGTATATTAATTCGTATGTTTTGTCTTTCATAAAGATAAAATATATATTTATTATTATTAGTTTATATGATTAGTAATTTAGTTAAAAAAACTTTTAAAAAGGGTTTAAAGCCTAACTTTTATAAAAATACAAATTACAAGGGCTTAAATGGTAATTATGCAAAATTAAAATAAATAAAACAACCCCAAACCCTAATTCCCCACCCTTCGGCCGTGACATCACTCCCACACCCCATCATTGCGATTTCAATCAAGAACAAGCAAGAAGGCATTGGTTTTGGTCGATTACAAGGCATAGAACATGTTGGAATCATCAATTACAAGTTAATACACGTTTAAAGGTTAGAATTCTACATGTTTTTCATGGTATTTGATGCTAGCCGAAACCGTAGGTCGAAATGGGTGAATGATGTTTTTCATGGTTTTTCATAGTTTTCTTGCATGAGAACTACTCGTAACAAGTTTCCCTCTCCCTGAGTGGGTTCAATGATGTTTTCCCTCAACCCGCGAAGTCCTATCCTTACCATTACATTTCAATGAACGGTTACCAGAAGTGGCCTCAACATCTACAGTGGGGTGGAAGCAGTGCCTATTTCCTTGGCTACTGATTACGCCAAACTAACATACTCACCACTAGAATATGTGGTCTCTTGTGCAACGCCTTTGCACCCTCCTATCCTCCTTCAATGCGGAGATAACATCAATATTGAAATCAGACTCCAATTATATGAAAGTGAGCAAAGTCATCTATACAAAAATAAAGAAAGTAGTTTAGATCATGAATGCAACCGGTTAACCAAACAGAATATAAATACATACCCACACATGACCATTTAAAAGTATATGGCAAACTAAAAGAATCTCAATCATCACTCAACCGGCCAAAACTAAAACACCCTCTACATAAGGGCGAATGTAGGTAGGGTGGTCAGATATCAATTTGTCATAATCAGCATTAAGTGGATGTAAGCAAACTGGAGGATCGCTTAGATCCCCCTTCGGATCTCTCCATACAATTTCAAAGGGAACCAAAAAGGAGACACCCAGAAAAATTTATCCTTGTAGTCCTTAATAATCGGATTTGAAACATAAACACATTGAAGAGCAGGCGCTTTCCTCATTCGGATAGTAATTTAGTCTCTATTTTTAGCACAGTGAAAGTACTTTTGAAACAAATTGATAGTAAGAATAATGCCTAAAGCTTTGCATGCCATTTCAAAATGAATAATTTTACTAACATCAAATGGGCCATGCTGAGCAATATTCAGCTGATAAAATTCTACCAGGTTCAAACAAAATAGAGAAAGGGGTAACAAGAGGTTTGAGTATTCGAAGAATTCGGTGTACAAAGGAATAAACCCCGAAAAATAATTTCGAACAGTGTCAGTCGATTTTGGAAGCATATGCAAAAGAATGGATTCGATTTTAAACCAGGAAGAGAAAGCGCTTAGATCATTCTTGCTCATTTGCTTGTATAAGAAAGAATATCAAAATAGATCGCTGGGACAAAATCTCGTTTTATTGTGTAGGATTATCTCATGATTAATTGGATAGCATGAACCTTATATATTGATTTGTAGAATCATGTTATTGAATCGTAGGTGTTGAGATGTAATCATTGGAGGGTTCAATTGAAGAATGAGGGAACCGTTAGAGATTTTACAGCCCATTAAGTAAAATTGCAATTAATATATTACTACTTTGTCATTTAGTGTGATTTTTAAAATAAATAAAGCTGATTTAATAAGAAAAATATGATTGGTGGTTGTTGGTTCTTTTAGTTTTTTTATAAAGGAATAGTTTTCATTTGAATGTATCCCTGTATATATACATACATATATATGTATGTATGTATGTGTGTGCGTATATATATATATAAAATCACTTAAAATGTTGACATGTCCCAAAAGTAAAGATTTCATGGATTGAGGGGGCAAAGTGAAAGTTTGAACCTTACATTTGTATATACGGTTGACTGCCAATAAAAACCTAAAATGAAAAATCAGAAGCGGTGGCGGTGGCGGCGGCTTACAAAAGACTTTTTTTGAAGTGAAGTTTTCCTTCCTTCCAAGCAGAGATATAAAATAATTCAGGAAAAACTCCGATTCTGTATGGAATGCACCTATTGTGCTGATGATGAAAACCCTACATAATTTTCCAATTTGAATGTTAAAGGATCACAAACATATAGATTGACTTTCGATGCTAATCCCCTAGCAACACCACCACCACCAATCATAGCAAATTTTACTGATGAAGATGGAATGAAACGTCAGAAAAACAACCTTTTAAGAACCGAAGTTTTGTTGATGGGCAAAACGCCTAACACCTAATGCTTGACCCATCAGCATTGAGATTAACAACATCATATGTTAGAACATTAGCATCCAACATATTTAATTAGATCTTAGAGTATCATTTGAACATTCAAGTAGTTATTAAAACAAATATACATATTAGCACTATCCATTTAAGTTATTAATAAACTAACAAGAATTACTTTTCTAGTCCTTCCGATCATATCAATTTCTTTATTCTTCTTAGTTTTTATCTATAAACCTACGTAACATGCAGCCATATACACATGCATATATACACAAAAGTATCAATTTATTGCAACTTTGTTATGAAAAGAACATCCATTTGACCCATATCTATTTTAACAAAATGAACAAAACAGTAACATCTAATTTGACACATACACAAAGTAGCACCTGTTTTGACCCACATATAAACTGATCAACATAAAACTAAATTATAAATTAACCCAACCATCTAGTTTATTTATACTCAAGTTATTAGCATCAAAATGTTCACTACTTTACCGATGTTCAAACACGAGATATAAAAACCTGAACAATGAAAATCAATAATCTTTTCTTGTAACACCCGGAAATTTTCTTTGAAGCCGACAAAAGAAGAAAAAGAAATAAAGTCCAAAGTCGATGGACCAAACTCACCAATGAGTGAAACTTTGATGAATGGGAGTATAAAAGGGGGAAGACACCCCATTCTTGCCATTTTCAGCCAAGAAGAGAGGAGAGTAGAAAGGAAGGAGAAAAGAGGAGAAAATCTTGGTTCGGGTTGATTCGAGCGTGGAAATCGACGTGTAGTGGGTCAAATCGAAGCTCTTCTCGACGGGATCGTTAAGGTGAGTTCTAGGACCCCTTTTTTACTTGTTTTCAAACGATTTTGGGGCTGGAACACATCTGAAATCGGGTTTTTATGTGTGTGTATGCTTGACCCGTTTGTTTATGGGTATGTGTGTGTATGATGCGTTTGAGTTTTGATTATGAGCTTATGTGTGCTTGAATGGTGTTGTGGTATGTTTCCCTAAGGCTTAGGATGGTCGATTTGGTCTCAAAATGGGTTTAGATGAGTTTGGAGGCCGAAAACCCTCTGTTGCAGTCGTGACGAACTGCATTCTGCATCAGCTAAGGCCATTCGACCGAATGGAGGGAGACTGGAGGCCAGTCACCCGAATGGAGGGAGACTGGAGGCCAGTCACCCGACTGGAGGGAGAATGAAGGTCCATCACCCGAATGAAGGTCCGGTGAATGAAGGTCCAGTCACCCGAATGACGGTCCAGTCACCCGAATGAAGGTCCAGTCACCCGAATGAAGGTCCAGTCACCCGAATGAAGGTCCACTCACCCGAATGAAGCTCCAGTCACCCTAATGAAGGTCCAGTCACCCGAATGAAGGGCCAGTCACATGGAGGCCATACGACTGGAGGGTGTCCATACGCCCAAGTAGGGTTGTTGCACCTGAGGAGAATTGTAATTTAAACTTTTGACTTTCGGGAGAAAGTGAATATGTAAGTTTTGACATAAAGGTTCCCGTAAGAGCATGTAGATGATTGTTGTGGCCTTAGAGAACATGTAGGCCGTGATGATGATGATGTTGCATGATGCATGTCATGTATGTATGATGTTACCCTGTATGACGTAATGACTGTGCATGTTATGTTCCTTATTATGATGTATGTTTATTCTTCATGTGGCTTTACGTGTTATGATAATGAATATAATGAAGTATTATGTAACGTAAAGTGGAAGATAATGAAAAGTGAAACATGATGAATGCATGCATTATTGAACGAGGAAAGTAATGAATGTCTTGCAAGTATTGGATATCGGGTTCCTTCTTTGTGATCGACCCCTTTTATAGAACCTCTACTGCTTACCTCTAGTACTGCGGCATACGCTCGGCTGTTCATTTATTGACTTCGGCCCAGTAGCTAAATAGTTCGGGGTGTAGCATATGGTATTGGTACGGAAGATATCCGGTGCGCAAGTAAAGTTATAACAAACGAATGAATGAATGAACGAAAGAGATAATAAAGATATTATCTATGTGTACGTATGATGTATGAACGTATGAAAGAAAAGAACGGTTTTAACGAAAGAAAAGTATGTTTTATTATAAAACTAGAACTCACTCAGCAACGCTGACTTTGATGTGTTTCCAGTTGGCAGGTACGTTGCTGAGGATGGCACGGGGCGACTACTCAGTTCTTTTAGGATGGCATCCATTATTATAAGGCTTTAGTAATGAAATGTAACATAAATTTGTAATTTGATAATGAAGTATTGTTTGCAAAAGCTATTATATTTAAATGAGATATTGTTTTAAATGTTTCCGCTGCGACGTTTTTATGAAAGATGGTGAAAATTATGTTTTAAGTGCGATGAATGACCAACTGTAAGCGTCCCGGGAATGGGGCCTTATATTTCTAGCTCAAGAATGCCATCGTAGGCAACATTTAATAGAAACTCACAAGTTACCAACTTACTATAGTTTTATAATTTGTGTAAAAGTGGAGTACGAGTATCTTTGTACTTATGAATGAAATATTTCTCAACACTATAACATGTACAGAGCACATGTATCTGTAAATAAAAACACTCCCAGTCCTATAAGTTGGTTGACGCAACATAAATCCATCTAAAAGTTATCATGTAGCAGATATGTTTGTCAAATCAAGCTTAAACCATTGAAAGAAATTTGAATGGCCAAATATTATCAGGCTGGTAAGAATCTTAGGAGCCTTCTAGATTGCAGCTCAAAAGCTAAACCAGATCATATGAAAAAAAACAAAGAACAAACAAAGGGCAAAAATTGTTTAACATCCAATACAGTTGAATCAAAATACGTCATGATCCACAAAATCATAATTGGAATTTTGACAATAAAAGGAACAATCGCATACAAGATAAAAGATGACAAATTTCAATTCCTAAAAAAATATGCATTGTTGTAACAACAATATCAGTCATGATCGAAGGTTTAAGGCATGCTGCTGTAGAAAGCTCAAGAACATGATATTCTGCACAAGCAACTGTAGCAAAGAAAATTTTCAAATGTATCAATGCTAACATGATACCTCAACTCATCTTGGCCATTAAAGAAAAAATTTCAGCATATGAAGCTCTATACATACTCTCCACAACAAATCTTACCCAACATGTGTATCCTCAAACAAAAGATAAACAAAAGAACCAAAATTGTGTTCTTCAGACTAAAAAGCAAGTGGTATGTCCTTTACCTACAAGCAGTGCATCAAGTTATAAGAATGATTCATGTTACTAAAATATGATGTAAACCACAAGTAACCCATATTTGAATTCAATTTCATGTGTTAGAACTTAAAAGAAAGTCATGTTTTCTATTTTTCAAAATAAATAGTCAACAATCTCTATGCTACTAATAAAAAACAAACAAAAACAAATATGAACATTCTATGAAGCGAGAACTAAAAAATTTGATGTCAATGTTAAATAGGTTTATTGATTACATTGAAAAAAAATTAAACTTCAAACATGATAACAAAATATGAGTAAACTAAAAATGGTATTCAACTTGTTGCTTTTAGAAATGAAATAATCTGTAAGTTGCAATGCATTTGGTATGAACACTTGAAATTAACCTGATGTTTATAGAGGTTCTTATGTCATCAAAAGACCATGAAAAATCATCGGCTCAAAACCATGAAATTAATAACAAAAGTAACATTTAAGCACCATTCATAATGGAGATTGCACACTAACCGTAAGTTTATTAGCAGGTAGGTTAATAGAAACCAATTTCAAGTCAAAGTTAGCACACTAAAATCATAGCCCTAGATCGAATGAAAACATAACAAATCAATGAAGGAGAACTGAATTAGAATAGTCCGAACACAAACCTGGATTTCAAGAAGCAATGAAAGATGGAATAATTTTCGAAACTGAATCCAAAGACACCTTTATAATTAAACAACACTGTACTTGAGCATCAATTGAATAGTAGTGACGATTGGAACCGTCCCGGTGCTTGCAACCATTGGTATTGAAGGAATTGATGGCATCATGCGACTGTACTAAAGGTCGTTAACATGTATTGAAGGCTTCAATGGCCATTCAATTGCTGAGTGGTTCAAGAAGATGAGAGGTCAAGATGAGTATCGACGGTGTGTGTGCGCGCGCCAGAGATGAAACCGGTTTCAAAGGAGATCATCTGGAGTAGAGGCGGAAAAACTAAAGGGGAAGAAGTAGATCAAAAGATGCGTCTTATAGAAATTATAAAATGACTATTCTACCCATCCTATATGTTTTATGTAGTAGTAAAAATAAAGATATATCTGTATGAGTGCATGTGTGTGTATATATATAATGAATGCATGTGTGTGTATATATATATATAGTAAGATTACTTAAAATATTGATATGCCCCAAAAGTAAAATTTCATGGATTGAAGGGGCAAAGTGAAAGTTTGAACATTATTTGTATTGTATATAGGCCGACTGCCAAGTGCCAACAAAACCCTAAAACGAAAAATCGGAAATTGCGTCTCTGGGACTCAAGATGGAAGACGAAGGTATGCTATGTTCGTATGAATTCGTATTATTCACAGATGTCTTTTGTTTAATTGTTGACAATTGAATTGATTATTCGATGTAATTGGTATGGAGCGGCACATCAGTCTTTAATTTAATAACTTTGAATCAATTGCTTTTGGCTGTTATCTGTTATCTGTTGGCCTGCGCGTTAATGGAGATTTTTGGTGAAACTCAATATTGTCTTGTTAAATGTTAATTAATAGGTAGAAAGGCTCTCAAGCGCCCTTGTGAGGATCTTCTTAACTCTACATCAGCAGGTAACCACTCGTTTGAAACATGTTAAGTTTCGGTTTCATCTTTTCATGTCATATTCTTAGTTCTTCTTTTCGTAAAACATGTTTGTAAAAGTTTTAATATCGTTTCTTAAAGTTCTTTTATTATTTAACCTTAAAAATTGTCACAAATACTAGGTTAGGAGATTCATCCATGATTATATATACAAGTGATTTTGTTGTTGCAATCTTAATTGTCCTGAAATTATAATAATACGTAGGTAGCAAAGCTCAAGTTAAAGTGAAAGGGGACTGCCCTTGTGAGGATCCAAGCTCTGCCTCCTCAGCTACTGCTGCTTCTTCCGGTAACCTCTCATTTGGTTGGGTTGTTTTTCTTTATGTAAAATGGAAGTCTTTACGTGGACCGTATGCATGTTTAATGTTGCATATATGTGCGTTAAATATGGATATTTGAAATGTTTGCATGTTATTATCTTTATGTGATATGACCTCCTGCACATCTGATTTGCTATTATTAATTATTTAAGTGGAAGGAGCCAAGCGCCCATGTCTGGAGCTTGGCCGGCCCAGTGAGGATGACCATGCACCTGTAGCAGCCGCAGCAGCAGCAGGTAATATTAACTACTTTGCTTAAGGTTCACATTCAAAAAATAAGCCAAGGAATTTCTAATAGCAAACACGAGCCCCTTTGTCTTTAGTTTTGGAATTTTTCAGAATCACCTAAAATGTTTTCTAATTTTTCTTCTCTATCCTTATTTTTTCACTCAACTTATATAGTTATGTTGTTCATTTTTAGTTTTTCCTTTCCATAGAAAATACAAGCGTATTTGACAGAATAAAATTTGATTTTAAAAAAGATTCTTTGATATGTAATCCCTACTTACAGTGATGGATGGCATGGAGGATGACGAGGAAGATCTAGAGTTTGAGGTAGAATTAGAAGAAGAAGACGACGAGCCGCTGTGGCGCTTTGAGGGAAATCAAGTTGTTGTCATCGGAGAACGTCCTAAAATACCTTTTAAGATTAAGATGGGGCCTCCTCTTCCGCACACGATCACCTCAAAAAGGCTCTCTCGTATGTATTCTACTTCTTGCTCACAGATATTATTCAATGTTTGGATTCTTTCTTATCCGGCTGGCCTGTTATTTGATCGATAGGTAGACTTGCTGAAATTGGAAAAAAATTTCTTCCTGGCGATGACCCTTTCGTGAGGGATCCCTGGAATCCATTCCCTGTAGCAGAATATCATCCGGTAACAGTTGCAATACTTAATTCAGTCGCAACAGTTTTTTATGTTTTTCCTTTTGATTAGTTTGTTTACAATTAACAGGCACAGAACCAAGCTCCATGAGCTCATGCTGCTTACTTAAATACACTCCTTCAGCTTTCTGAAACATGTTCTTGCTGCTTACCTAAATCCAGTCCTTCAGCTTTGTGAAACATGTTCTTATATGAAAATCCAATCTTTGTATTTTGACTCTTAACTTCTAATCCTCTATGGCTATGGACTATATGGTTGTGATAATTAATTATATTGTTCGTGTGCGCGCGCGCTTTTTTTACTGTTTTAAAATATTAAATACATATATTTTTGTAATACAAATATGTGATTGCTTCACATTACAGTTAAAATACAGTAGCCCCTACTCACCGCCATAGTCATGATACCATCACCATACACATGAGACAGAGAGAGAGAGAGAGAACTTTCTACAACCGGCTAATCCTTTGCTTCTCTGACACTGTAATTGATCATGCTGGGTGCTGAAGGAGGTCCATCGAAGGTCACTCTGGAAATATCAATGGGTTCTTTTGCTGTTGAGGTAAAACTACGTTCTTCTAAGCTTTTCTTACTGTTACAATATATTTTAAGGCCAATTGATTGATGTTAAACTGATAGCTTTACGATAAGCACACGCCTAGGACTTGCAAGAACATCATTGAACTATCTCGAAGGGGATACTACATTACTACAACAACATTAAGTTTCACAGAATCATGAAGGTGTGTAAATGTAACTCCCTCAATCCCTTTGTTTAAATGCTTCGTGTTTTTGTGTGTTGATGATGAGAATCTGTTGTTTAAGCGTCTGTTCTTGATTAGTAATTTGAAGGATGTGATCCCACCAGCATAGGAAGGGGTGGAGATTTCATTTACCGGTAAGTTTACACAATAATATACTCTTTTTTATTTCGTGTGTAAAAAGGATCATGCGAAGTTTATTGTTTTGTTTGAAAGAATGGGCGTCAAAGGTGAGATTAGGTTTAAAATCTCAAGAACGCAAAATTTATTCCAGTGTTATGAGTTTGTGGTAGTGTTGTAAAAATCACCAGGCGCTAGTCCGGGCGGTGCCTCACCGGCCAGGGATTAATCGGGACTAACTGGTTTGGGATTTTTATATATAATTATCAATTATATACATACACACACATTTTTATATGTAATTTCTTCAAAAATGTTTAGTTTTATATGTATAAACATTTCTGGTCCATTAGGACCGCCTAGGTCCGCCTAAGACCGCCTAGCGATGAAATTGACCTATTAGGTCAAAACTCCAAGGTTTGTGGTTGGTATTGTAAAGATTTTGTTAGGCTCCAGAAATTTGAATGTTATGTTTACATGATTTCATTTACCGGTAAGTTTACACAATAATATACTCTTTTTTATTTCGTGTGTAAAAAGGATCATGCGAAGTTTATTGTTTTGTTTGAAAGAATGGGCGTCAAAGGTGAGATTAGGTTTAAAATCTCAAGAACGCAAAATTTATTCCAGTGTTATGAGTTTGTGGTAGTGTTGTAAAAATCACCAGGCGCTAGTCCGGGCGGTGCCTCACCGGCCAGGGATTAATCGGGACTAACTGGTTTGGGATTTTTATATATAATTATCAATTATATACATACACACACATTTTTATATGTAATTTCTTCAAAAATGTTTAGTTTTATATGTATAAACATTTCTGGTCCATTAGGACCGCCTAGGTCCGCCTAAGACCGCCTAGCGATGAAATTGACCTATTAGGTCAAAACTCCAAGGTTTGTTGTTGGTATTGTAAAGATTTTGTTAGGCTCCAGAAATTTGAATGTTATGTTTACATGATTTCTGTTGTTGCAGTTCAAAGTTTAAGCTTGAGATCACCCCAAAGTTGAAGCATACCGGAGCTGGTATCCTATCTATGGCTGATGCTGGTCGAAATACAAATGGAAGTCAGTTCTTTATCACATTGGCACCAGCACAGTCACTTGATGGTAATCATTTTCTTGTGCGAAGTTGTTATTCTAATCATTTTGATCCATCATTTGAGAGAGTAATGGTTTTCGTGACTTGCTCTTGGTTGTGTTTTGGTTTGTAATCTGTGTAATTTTAGAATCTTTGTTGATTCAGTTTGGATTGGGTAAACCATATTTGGCAGCACACATTGACCTTTAGGTACCTTAGTTTTGGATTGTATAATTCTTTTACAAAATTGGTTATGAAATTATTTTAGGTTAGTAGTTACTAATTTCCTTTTAAGCGTGTAGCATTCAGCCCCCTATTGTTTAAGTGTTTTGGTTGTTTGTTGTTATTTTGCATTACTGTTCGCTTGCTTTAGTGTGTTGATATGCTAGATCTAGGT
>JACCIX010000967.1:0-63534 GCA_025506515.1 Flaveria trinervia
CTATGGTGAACAATCCGGAAACCAATCAAATGGTCCCGTAGAAGAAGGAACAATACTCATATGAAGATCGGAATCTGTTTGAGATTGACGCTAAAGCCCATGGAATTCTGGCCATGGCACTGCCGAATGAAATCTATTCAGGGCTTATGCATCATGAAACTGCTCATGACCTCTGGAAGGCACTGAAGGAACAATTCGGTGGAACTGATGAGGTCTTAGCAAACAACAGAGAAATCCTTGCCAAACAATATGAGACATTCTCTCATAGCAAGGGTGAGACATTGACTCAACAGTTTGAGCGTTTTTCCTCTTTGATCTCTGAGCTGAAAATGGTGAAACAGGAATACACCAATAGCCAGATGAATAACAGATTCCTCAGATCACTTCCTGAGAGATGGGACACATACACTATTGTCCTACGCTCCTGTGCAAATCTGGATAGCTTATCTCTCACCCAACTTCATGAGAAACTGCTTACATTCGAAAGAGAGATAGAGCAAAAAAGGAAACTGTCATCATCAGGAAAGCTCACTGATGACTTTATACCAGGGAACACTGCCTTGGTTGGTCATGAGTCAGAATATGCTGCATCTGAAAGCAATTATGATGAGCATATTGATTTCTCTTCAAACAATTCGGATCATGCATTTGTTGGTATTCATAGTCATTCTGGCAGTAATAGTGACAATCTATGCTTCATCATGGATGATCTGAAGGGAATTGCTCATGATGATTTAGAAGAGATGGATATTCTAAGCCAAATGGCCTTAGTTAATATCAGATCTCAGAAGTTCTACAAGAGAACTGGCAGGAAATTTCCTGGACTCTCTGGCAAAACCAAAGTTGGTTTTGACAAGAGTAAGTTGAGGTGTCACAAATGACAAAGGCTTGGACACTTTGCAAGAGAGTACAGATCAACTGGATCTAACTCTTCTGCACCCTTTGTGACTTTTCCTAGCACTAGTCCACAAAACAAGGGCAACATCCTGCTGGTTCTGGTCATCATTCACATCCTGTATCTCCTACATACTTTGTCCCCCAGGGTCCAATGTCATATCCTTTTCCCTACTATTACTTGCCTCAGCCAAATCCGGTTCAAGCTCCAATTGCACAACAACCACATGCATTACCTCAACCTCAACCTTCCCAATCTCATCAACAAACTCAACCTCAACAACACAGCTTTTTCACCCCAGGAGTTGTTGACTGGAGCAGTTTACCAGATGATTTGTCTGGTCATGAACAACTGTTCTCTGGTGCTGGTCAACATGGTGGTGACAGTCCTTTTGGAAATCTAGCTCTTATGGCTTTGGAGTCTGCTGATACTTCATCCTCTAATGCCTCTACACCACAGGTATCACAGGTATCCTCGAGGCAAAAGCCAAACTATGTTCTGAAACATGCATAGCCGCATTTGCATCTATTAGAGAAGCAAATGTAGCTTTAATTAACAAGAACATCGAGCTAGAACAAACAATTTCCAAAAGCAAAGCTGAATTTGAGTCTCTGATTAATGATAAGAATGATGAGATTTACAAACTTAAATGCCAAATCACTGATGATAAGGCTAGGGAAGAGATACTTGTAGAGAAGTACACAGACCTCAAAGAAACACTTGCAACTACCCAGGTAGAGTGTGATCGATGGGTAAATTCTTGCAAGGGTTTTGAAATGCTTCTTAGTAAGCAATCTGCTTTCAATGTGAAGCTTGGCATTGGTTATAATCACACTGCTCCTCCTACAGACTTTACTCCCAGAGCAGAGGTAGAATCTGATGGTGAAAGCAATAACCAATCATTTTCATCATGTGATCTACTATCTGATACAACACCATCAGAAGTAGAAGTCAGCATTAATTCCTCTCAGAAACTATCAGCTGATGTTGATGGTTCAAATGCTGACACTCACATGATCACAAAGTTGATCACTCCAGGTGATATTTCACAAAGTACTGAAAGTACTAAAAAGAATGTCATAACACCTGGAGAACAAGCCCAAACTACTACACTACTAAAGGAAAGAAAACTGCAAGTAGAAAGGGTGGGAAAACTACTGAAGAAGATATCAAGAAAGCAGGTACTAAAGCAAAAAAATTGCTACTATTGATAGCAAACTGCTGAAGAACAAGTGTTCAGTAGTTTCATCTTCTTCAGCAGATGATCAACTTAAGATGAAGAAAAAGCCATGTGAAATATGTGGCTTATTCAATCATCTTACTGATGATTGCTCATAAAAAGGGCTCCAAACTCAAACATAATGAAAACATTAAAGAGAAATGGATAAAATGAAAACTGAGTTTGAAATCAAATTTGTACCAGCAACATCAAAACCTGTAACCCCAAAATCCAAAAAGAAATCCAAAAGAAAGGGGTTAAACAGGCAACAGCTGAGGTTGCTCAAGAGAGATGGTACAACACAGGAACCCATCCAACTCAAGCACTAATGTGTCTGATGAGCTGAAGGCTTTATCACAAAATCACACAACTTGTTATGATGGTTCAACATCTATTGGGGAGAGTCAACCAATTAGATGCTCCTATGTTGAAACCACAGAGAAGAAAATCCATGCCAAAGGAATCTTCTCTTCACCATCTCCATACCCTCAGGCTGTTATTCATAGCAAGTCTGTTAGATTACCATCTGTTGATGTGAATAGACCAAAACCAAAAAGGTTTGGGTCTCAAAAACTAACTAATTGTTTATGATTGCAGGGTTCTTCAACATGCCAAAGTAGCATCTGGTATGTAGACAGTGGGGGATCTATGCATATGACAGGGAACAGCTCTCTTCTTCATGACTACTCTCAAGGAAAGAAGGGGTTTGTTTCTTTTGGCAATGATGCTAAGGGTTACATCATTGGAAAAGGCTTTGTCTCCAATGGAGAAATAAAGTTCGATGATGTTAATCATATGGAAAATCTCAAGTACAATCTCTTGAGTGTCAGTCAAATGTGTGATAAAGGCCATGTTGCTCTTTTCACCAGTCAGAACTGCAGGATTTTGTCATCGAAATTTCTGAATTTGATTGATAAGGTGTTGGATGATCACACTCTCCTGAGGGCCAATAGGACAGGAAGAGTGTATGCCTTAGATCTTTCCAAGAAAATAGATCTCAGAGGCCATCCTTGCCTATTTTCCAAAGCCTCTCCTCAGGAATCTAACTGTGGCACAGAAGCTGGGTCATGTTAATTTCAAAAACATGAATCAGCTGATCCACAATAGTTTAGTGAGAGGTTTACCAATAAAAGAGTTCCACTGTGATGAAACCTGCACTGCTTGTCTAAAAGGAAAACAACACAAAGTCTCATTCCTCCTATTGAAGAGCCTAAGTCCACTGCCTGCTTGCAACTACTACATATGGATCTAATTGGTCCTGTGAGAGTGATGAGCATGGCAAGAAGAATACTGTCTGGTAATTGTGGATGATTACTCCAGATTTGTATGGACTTTCTTTCTACATTCAAGGATGAGGTTGCTCAGAAGATTATCAACTTTGTGTTGTATATTGAGAAGCAGTATTCCCTTTTAGTCAAGTGTATAAGGAGTGACAATGGAACTGAATTAGAAACCATACACTTGATGAATTTTATCTTTCAAAGGGAATCAAAAACAGTTTAGCATCCCAAGGACTCCAGAACAAAATGGAGTAGTAGAGGGAAAGAACAGGACCCTAATTGAAGCTGCAAGGTCTATGTTGGCTGACTCTGGTTTGCCACTGACCTTTTGGGCTGAAGCTGTTAACACAGCTTGCTATGTGCAGAATAGAGCCTTAGTAAATCAGAGGTTGATGAAGACTCCATATGAAGTTCTACATCACTTGGCTCCTCTAATTTCATTTTTCAGAGCATTGGGTGTCCCTGTTTTATTCTCAACACAAAGGATCAACTCCAAAAATTTGATCCTAAGGTGGATGCAGGGTTTTTTGTTGGTTATTCATCTACTTGCAAAGCATACAGAGTCTTCAACTGCAGAACAAAGATAGTTGAAGAGACTTGCATGTGAAGTTTAATGAATCTCCAATGGACAAGATTCCACAAAACCCTGTGGAGTTGTTTGATTTGGACATACTGCAATATGTTCCTTATCAACCTCCAGTTGTTGCAGACCATGTGGATAAATCATCTTTTGCAGCATGTCTTCCACCTGGTGGTATTGAGGATGATGATGATAATATAAATACTCACCTATTCAAGTTTAGTGACCAACTGCCTGAGTCTGCTAAACTTGATGTTCCTGTAGCTTCAGCAGTTCCATCCACAACAATGCTGATGAGATTTCTGATTCCTCTACATCTTTTGAGTTACCATCAAATTCTTGGTTTCAAGAGTCTGCATCACATCTGCTACTGCTGAAGGTTCTACAAACACTTGCACAGATATCATTGTTTCAAGAGCTGAAGAATCACCCAATGTCTCAAATCATTGGTGATATCAATGCTGGAGTTTCAACAAGAAGTCAATTGTCTAACTTCTGCTTCTATGCTCTCTTCATCAGTCAGCTAGAGCCAAAGAACTATCATGTTGCTTTAAGAGACAATGGATGGGTTGAAGCCATGCAGCTTGAGCTACTTCAGTTCAAGAAACAGCAAGTGTGGGAACTGGTTCCTCTACCCCCAGGTAAGTGTGCAATAGGCACTAAATGGGTGTTTAGGAATAAAACTGAAGAAAATGGGCTTATTGTTAAGAACAAGGCTAGACTGGTTATACAGGGGTTCTCACAAGAAGAAGGTATTGATTATGATGAAACCTTCCCCTGTAGCCAGACTAGAGGCAATTAGATTGTTCTTAGCCTATGCTGCATTCCACCATCTTAAAGTTTTTCAAATGGATGTCAAAAGTGCATTTTTATATGGCAAAATAAAAGAAGAAGTTTATGTGTGTCAACCACCAGGTTTTGAGGACAATAAACATCCTGAATGGGTGTATAAACTTGATAAGGCTCTTTATGGGTTGAAACAAGCTCCTAGAGCCTAGTATGAGACACTTTCCACTTTTCTTCTCAAGAATAATTTTACTAGAGGCTCCATAGATAAAACTTTGTTTATTAAGAAGGTGGATCAGCATAAGCTACTTGTTCAAATTTATGTCGATGATATTATTTTTGCATCCTCTGATCCCCAGTTGTGTGATGATTTTACCAAATTAATGAAAAAGAAGTTTGAAATGAGTGCAATTGGAGAATTACAGTTCTTTCTAGGATTGCAGATCAAACAAAAGGCTGATGGAACCTTTACTCATCAGTCCAAATATACAAAAGATCTTTTGAATAAGTTTGATTTACAAAATTGTATGCCCTGTTCTACTCCCATGTGCAACACCACACAACTGGATGCGGATCAGAAAGGTAAAGCTGTTCATGAAACACTTTACAGATGTATGATTGGGTCCTTGATGTACTTAACAGCTTCTAGACCAGATATCATGTTTGCTACTTGTGTCTGTGCTAGATTTCAGGCTGCTCCTAAAGAGTCTCATTTGATTGCAGTCAAGAGGATCTTTAAATATTTGTAAGGTACACAATCTCTAGGTTTATGGTATTCCACTAGACACTCTTGCAAATTAGTTGCTTTTTCAGATAGGGACTATGCAGGGGGCAAGTTAACTAGAAAGTCAACTTCTGGTGGATGTCAATTCCTAGGCAACTGTTTGATTTCTTGATAGAGTAAGAAACAAACATCTGTTGCTACATCCACTGCTGAAGCAGAGTACATTGCCGCTGCAAGTTGTACTTCTCAGGTACTCTGGCTTTAGAACCAACTTTTGGATTATGGCATTACAGAGACTAAGACTCCATTATTAATGGATAGTGCTTCAGCTCTGTGCATTGTCAAAAATCCAGTCCAGCACTCGAGGACCAAACATATAGAGACCAGACATCATTTTATTAGGGATTGTTTTGAAAAAGGTCTGATTGATCCTAAGTTTGTGCCTAGTGCTGATGAGCTTGCAGACATTTTTACTAAGCCTTTGGATAGTTCAACTTTCCAAAACCTAGTGTTACGGCTTGGTATGCTGCAGCTAGAATAAGTGATAACTACTGATGATCTCAGTATATAAGTACTGATGATCATTAGTACCATATCACATATAGTACTGATTCTTTTAAAACAACGGATAAAGTTACAACTACTGATGTAGTTATAACTACTGATGTCAGTAAAACAGATAAGTACTGATGTCCTATGAAACAACTGAAAACAACTAAAAGGCTCATGAGTAAGTGTTGAGGACAGTATGAAACAGCTGAAAGGCTATGAATTGACGAAAACTACTCATGAGAACTTTCTCTTCAGTTGTTTCTACAACTGTTGTTTCATCCTAAACAACTGATGACAAAACCATGTCTTCAGTAGTTTCACAACTACTGATGACTAACACCAAGTCATCAGCTGTTTACAACAACTGATGACAAAACCATGTCTTCAGCAACTACTGATGACTAATACCAAGTTATCAGTTGTTTACAATACCTGAAGACCAAACCGAGTCTTTAGTTGTTTTCAAACATCTGAAGCCAAAACCATGGTTTTCAGTAGTTTATAACTGCTGATGCCTAAAACCAAGACTTCAGTTGTTTCAACTTCTGAAAGGGTAATACCATGTCATGAGTCGTTTACAACTATAATGACTAACACCAAACCCTTCAGTCGTTTTCTAACCCTTACCCTATAAATACCCCATACCTAATCCTTCAGCGCTTCATCCTCTCCAAACCTAACGTTCAAATCTCCAAAACTTCTCTCTCATTAATGGCGACCATGCAGCTCAAACCACGCCATAACTGTGTTGCCTACCTTACAAAATCACCTTTCTGGACAAAGTTCGACAACGCCATTGATCTAATGGTCCAATCTCCCTACCAAATGGCCTTCCTTTTAAATCCCACCATTCATGTCGAATCCTTACACCAGTTTTGGATGAACGTCACCCTTCTAACCGGGGAGAACAACACCGAGTCTCTCCAGTCGTTCGTCAACAATCAAGTGGTCATCACTCCGGAAGTCATTCGCCAAACCCTTAACTTGGATGATGCCACTTTCCCCGTTGGGTATCCAAAGGGAACAACTGATTTATCCTTTGTCCACCATGGATATCAGGGAAACCTCAGTGCCTCTACCATCCTGAAGAAGCATTTCCATGATGCAGAACGTCTTATCTTTCACATGGTTAATGTTTGCTTAGCTCCTAAGACATCCTCTTGGGATCAAACGTATATGAGGTGGCAGCAGGTATTATTCTCTATCATTGAGCACCAAGACTTAAACTTTTCTGAAATTATTTTTCTTGAACTTAAGGATATGGCCTCAAAACCTCTTTCTAATCGATGGATATTATATCCTCGATTCATTATGGCCATCATAGAGAATCAGCTGAAAGGTGAGGGACTTGTGGCCTTGGAGTCCCTGCAACGGCTGTATCGCCTGAAGTATACTCCAGGCACAACTCTCACCACACACTGAAACAGGCTGCCACCTGCTTAAACCCACGTAGTTGAACCCGCAGCCACCACCTCCATATCCAAAGTCCCCACCAAACCTAAATCCAAAAGCCAAAAATGGCTACTCAGGGAGATGAGTCCCCTGAGGATGCCCCTGTACCACAAACACAGGAAGCACATACTGGTATTAACCCCCCAGTTGTGTCAAAGACTCAACCTGCCAAAGCCGCATAAGTATCCTCTTAACAGGATCCTGTTGCAACCAATATTGGGGAACCCACACTGCTGGAACCTATCTCACTTAAGAGAGTTACCATTGAAGCGCACCATTCACCCCGGGTGCAATCTGCTTCTACCCAATCACCCCATGCAACCGCCCTCCAAAGTCCTACATTAATTGTTGCACAAGTGCTGAGTCAGTTGCACTCCTCACCCCCTCCCCAGATACCAATTACAACTGGGCATACCTCTACCGAGGGGGAGGATCCAAGTGCATCTGAAACCCACAGCATAAGGGTTACAATGTTCTATTTCCTAGTGTAGAAAAGGAGATCGGAACTTCTGGTGAGGCTACCACTTATCCTGCTTCAGCATATGATGAGGATGTAGTTGGTACCATTACTAAGACCTTACCAGAGGCAACTGCTGATGAAGGACATAGTCCTGAGGCAGGAAGTCCCCAGTTCCAAGACAAAGGGGCACATGCTACAACTGATCTACACTCAGTGCATGTTCATCCTCATTCTATTAGGAGGTCAGGTGATTCAGAAACCACTGATGATGACCTGGGCTTCTTTTACGATGTATTAGCCCAAAACACCATCCTGGAAGAGGAGGTGAGCAGACTCAAAGAGCTGCTTGCCAAAACTTCTGCGTATGAAAGACCATCTGACTCTCAAACCCCACAGATGGCACCTTCATCTAAAGGTCTCCTAAACACAGAGCCACTCCCAAATTCTCAGCCACCTGCCTCTACTTCTCGCACTATTTTCAGGAATAGAACCCCCCTGAGCAAATAGCTGCTATCTTCCAAAATTCCCTACCTCATCACACCTATAATCATTGATATAGTGATCAAAACCATTGATGAGAGGCTTTCCTCAGTAATACAACCCTTAATAGAGGAATTTGTGGGCAAAAAGCTTTCTGACAATCAAACCCTTGGAACCAATGCAACCAAAAAGGGGGAGATTCAGTTAGTGAAAGCAAAAAGAAAGAGGAGTGCAGAGAGGAAAGAGAAAGAGAAAGAAACAGAAGTAACAGAAGTGGAAAAAGAGAAGGAGTTGGCTGTGGAGATTAAAAAAGAGAAGGGGAAGGAAGCTGACATGGAGAAATCAAAGAAAAGAAAGAATGGGAAGGAGACTGCCTTGGAGCTCATGGTAAAAGAGGCTGATGCTGAACACAGCAGATCAATGGATAACATCATTAATCAGTTGTGTAGGCAAGGCCATGACACTGACAAACTTGACTCTGAGATCAGAAGATTAGAGATTGAAGAAATCCAAAACAGATGGGCAAGTTATGATGTGTTAGAAAGTGAAAGCTGGAGATCATGATCAGTTTATAGCAAAATATCTTGGAAGATCAATGATCGAAATCAAGGCTTGGTCCAGGGACAACATCTTGGCAATAACCACCAAGATCTGTTCATCTGAAGTATACACTAAAGGATTACTTATTGAAGCTTTGAATGAAGCTGGTGCTGGGAGCAGGACTGAACTAGCCAAGCAATCTAAAGCCACACTTACTTCCAAAATGCTAGAACAGCTGTCAACATTCCCACACCTAAACCACCAAAACAACAACCCACCAAACCACTCCCTTTCCCTCAAAACCAATAGCCGATGATGTACCCCAGAAGAAGAAGAGAAGGGTATTGAGGCTAGAAGATGATGAAGAAGAAGATGATGAAGATGAAGATAGGTTACCACTCTCAGCAGTTATACAGTTGCCAAAGGCCACAAGCCACTCTCCAACAATTACTCCTGAAACTCAAAGACAAATTGTGAAAGTGAAGCTAGAAGAAGAAGAGCTTCACAAACAACACGATGAGGAATTGTTGAGGAGGGTTGACAAAGCATATGAAGCCACATCTTCTATCATCAACATGAAGAAGCATGCTCTCAGATTATACACTCTTAAGCATACATTTTAATATCAAAAGGAGAGAGTGAGGATTTGGCCTGATCCCAGGGTGTCTCACACGATGCACAAGAAAAACATTCCTCAGAGATATATTGGCCAGGTGAAGAAGATTGTAGATGAAGTGATCTCACTGGTCTTTTTAGTATCACCCTGGGAAATCCTAGAAGACTTCAAGAAAGCTTATAAAGCTAACCAAAACCCACAGAAGATGTTGGAAAATAAAATGGTGAAAAAGGGGTTAGTATATAAGAGGCTTGAAGAAGTCAGAAAGAATGAGCTCCAGTTGTTCCTAGAGGGTAATCATCCCGATGAAGTTGCTTATAGAATAATAAAAACTATGGAGCTAAAGAATGGGACACAGGTCAAATACCTATCTGAGTACTATGGGCCTGAATCATTATTTGAAGGAGGTGCTGAAAAGCTGACCATGGAGGAACAAATTACCTTCCTTGAGGCCTACATAAGAGATTCATACAGACTTATAGTAGGGAAGTAGATCTCATGGATGGGGTAACAACTCTGTGTCCAGTTCCCCAAGACAGAGTTCCCATTCCTACTTTGCCAAACAGATCATTGAGACTTCTTCCCAGGCCTGTGCTAAAAAGGGTCACTTCTAAGCTGATCTAGAAGACAAAAAGACCAATTTTGCCATAATAAATGGGACATCTTCAATAAGTTTAGAGGTTTTGGTTGCATTGGTTCAGGGGGAGTTTGTTGGACCAAAAGAACCAATGAGCCTGATCAGAAAACCTCTAAGTCCCACAAACATCACAACAATTGCTGAAGACTTAATCAGCTGTTTGACAAAGTCTGAAGATTTCAACAGCTGAAGACTAAAGTACTGAAGACTTCAAAAGCTGAAGACCAAAGTATGAAGATCAACAGCTGAAGACTAAAGTGCTGAAGAGTTCAACAGCTAAAGACTAAAGTACTGAAGACTTCAAAAGCTGAAGACTAAAGTACTGAAGACTTCAACAGCTGAAGACCAAAGTCTGAAGATCAACAGTTGAAGAACAAAGTACTGAAGATCAACAGCTGAAGTACAAAGACTGAAGACATTAGCTGATGACAACAGCTGAAGTTCAAGTATAAGTACTAAAGCCTTCAGAGTTTGTTACAACAGTTGAAGAAGCATTCTTCAGTTGTTGTGATGGTTTCCTTTCAGTAGTTTTCTTTTTGTTTCAGTATTTGTAAAATGACTGAAGAGCATGTTCTTCAGTCTTTGTAGTTTCAGTAGTTTCTTTTCAGTAGTTGTAGTGATAGTTAACACTTAGCATTTTTGTAAGAAGATGTCAGCTGTTTGACATCTTCAGTAGTTGTGTTAACTATCAGTAGTTTGAATAAATTATGTTAGATGTCACTATCAAGTGACATCAGCAGACGTCACATCTCCTATATAAGAGGTGTTGGCCTAATTGTATGTGTGACATTCTGTTACCACGAAAGCGAATATTGAATGAAATATATTTTGCAGAATTCTTTCTGTCTATAACCGTTTTTCTTACCTTGAATATCTTTTGTGTTCTTATGAATTGGCTAATTCATTGTTTGTTCTCCGCTAATATACTCTCAAATCAATCAAACGTAGATCACTGATCCTAACAGTAGTTATTCGTCATTTACACCTCATTTCCTACCCTTCGTGGTCGAAAACGGATTCATGGATCGAAAGTTGTCATTTAGATTGATTAAATGATTATTGAGGCAATAATATTTGAAATTGGTTGTGGAATTTTGTGGATACGTTTTTGATAGAAGTGGATTGATTTTAAGGGTCATTCGTGAGGTATCGTGTTCGATTTTGGTTTTGAGAAAATAGAAGATCCTAGGTTCAATGTGTGATCGATTAGTGTGATAATAATGAATCTTATAATAAGATTTGATTAAATTTGATTGGTAGTTTGTTCAGAAGGCTTGATAATCAAAACTCTTTGCATTTGAGGTTGTTACCAAAAGGAAAATCAACCACCGCTAGAATTAGTGTTGTTTAATGTTTTGATTCAATGGATTTTGAGGCAATAATATTCGAAATTGGTTGTCGAATTTTGTGGATATGTTTTGGATAGAAGTGGATTGATTTTAAGGCTCATTCATGAGGTATCATACTTGGTTTTCGTTTTGAGTAAACAATAGATCCGAGGTTCAATATGTGATCAATTAGTGTGATAAAATTGAATCACTTAATAATATTGATTAAAATTGTTTGGCAATGTATACAGAAGGCTTGAGAATCGAAACTTCGTAGCATTTGAGGTTGTTACCAAAAGGAAAAGCAATTAATGCTAGATTTAGTATTGTTTAATATTTTTCGTATAATCAGTTCCTTGCCCATGTAATTAGTTAAGCTTTTGTGAAGACATCGATCCAAGAATATGTAGTTGTTTAATTTCGATTAAAATATAAGAAATTTTATTTAATTTGTCTTATTAACTTGATTTGACTTCTTTTTAATCAATCAGACATTATGTTTCTCATTTGACATTTGATTAGTTTTATTTCCATTGTAATTTGATTTTCCCTTCTACTCTAGTGAAATTCGTGAGGTATCGTGTTGGGTTTTGGTTTTGAGTAAACAATAAATGCTAGGTTGAATGTGTGATCGATTAGTGTGTTTTCAATGTAGTTTATATTAAGATTTGTTTAAATTTGTTTGGTAGTGTGTTATATGTCTTAAGAATCGAAACTCCATAGCATTTGAAGTTGTTACCAAAATCAAAAGCAATCAACGTGAGATTAGTGATGTTTAATGTTTTTGTATTACTAGTTCATTTCCCATAAACTTAGTTAAGCTTTTGTGAATACATTGATCTACCAACATGTAGCTGTATAATTTTGATTAAAATAAAAGTAATATATTTAATTTGTCTTATTAACACGATTTGACTTCTTTTCATTAATCACACATTACGTTTCTTGTTTGACATCTGATTAGTTTTATATCCATTGTAATTTGATTTTCCCTTCTAATCTAATGACATTCGACTAGTTTATTCGTCATTTACACCTCTTTTACTTCCTTTCGTGGTTGAAAAAGGATTCCGTGGATCGATAGTTGTTATTTAGATTGATTCAACGGATTTTGAGGCAATAATATTCGAAATTGGTTGTGGAATGTTGTTGAAGTTTTCGACAGAAGTGGATTGATTTAAGGGTCATCCATGAGGTATCGAGTTTGGCTTTTGTTTTGACTAAACAGTAGATCCTAGGTTCAATGTGTGATCGATTAGTGTGATAACAATGAATCTTTAATAAGATTTGATTAAATTTGATTGGTAGTGTGCAGAAGGCTTGAAAATCGAAACTCCGTAGCATTTGAGGTTGTTACCAAAAGGAAAAGCAATCATTGCTAGAATTAGTGTTGTTTAAAATTTTTCGTATAATTAGTTCCTTCCCCATATATTTAGTTAAGCTTTTGTGAAAACATTGATCCACTAATATGCAGTTGCACAATTTTGATCAAAATATAAGTAATTTTATTTGATTTGTCTTATTAACTTGATTTGGCTTCTTTTTCATCAATCACACATTACGTTTCACGTCTGATTAGTTTTATTTCCGTCGTAATTTGATATTCCCTTCTACTTTAGTGAATTTCGACTAGTTTATTCATCATTTACACTTCTTTTCCATCCCTTCGAGGTTGAAAAATGATTACGTAGTTTGATAGTTGTCATTTAGATTGATTCAATGAATGTTGAGGCAATAATATTCGACATTGGTTGTGGAATGTTGTGGATAAGTTTTGGATAGAAGTGGAATGATTTTAAGGCTCAATCGTGAGGTATCGTGTTTGGTCATGGTTTTGAGTAAGCAGTAGATCCTTGGTTCAATGTGTGATCGATTAGTGTGAACAATAAATCTTATAATAAGATCTCATTAAATTTGTTTGGTAGTGTGAGCAGAAGGTTTGAGAATCAAAACTCCGTAGCATTTGAGGTTGTTACCAAAAGGAAAAGCAATCATTGCTAGAATTTGTGTTGTTTAATGTTTTTCGTATAACTAGTTCCTTTCCTATGTATGTAGTTAAGCTTTTGTGAAGACATTGATCCACTAATATGCAGTTGCATAATTTTGATTAAAATATAAGCAAATTTATTATTTGTCTTATTAACTTGATTTCGCTTCTTTTTCATCAATCACACATTACGTTTCACGTTTCACATCTGATTTGTTTATTTTCATTGTAGTTTGATTTTCAGTTCTACTCTAGTGAAATTGAGAGTTATTCGTCATTTACACCTCATTTCCTACCCTTCGTGGTCGAAAACGGATTCATTGGATCAAAAGTTGTCATTTACATTGATTAAATGGATATTAGGCAATAATATTTGAAATTGGTTGTGGAATGTTGTGGATAAGTTTTTGATAGAAGTGGATTGATTTTAAAGGTCATTCATGAGGTATCGTGTTCGATTTTGGTTTAGAGAAAATAGAAGATCCTAGGTTCAATGTGTGATCGATTAGTGTGAATAATGAATCTTATAATAAGATTTTATTAAATTTGATTGGTAGTTTGTTGAGAAGGCTTGATAATCAAAACTCCTTTGCATTTGAGGTTGTTACCAAAAGGAAAAGCAACCATCGCTAGAATTAGTGTTGATTAATGTTTTTCGTATAATTAGTTCCTTTCCGATGTTAGTTAAGCTTTTGTGAAGACATTGATCCACTAATATGTAGTTGCATAATTTTGATTAAAATATAAGTAATTTTATTTGATTTGTCTTATTAACTTGATGTGGCTTCTTTTTCATCAATCACGCATTACGTTTCAGGTTACACATCTGATTAGTTTGATTTCCATTGTAATTTGATTTTCCCTTTTACTCTAGTGAATTTGGACTAGTTTATTCGTCATTCACACCTATTTTCTTTCCCTTCGTGGTTGAAAAATGATTCTGTGGTTCGAAAGTTGTCATTTAGATTGATTCAATGGATTTTGAGGCAATGATATTCAAAATTGGTTGTCGAATGTTGTGGATAAGTTTTTGATAGAAGTGGATTGATTTAAGGGTCAGTCGTGAGGTATCGTGTTCGGTTTTGGTTTTGAGTAAACATTAGATCCTAGGTTCAATGTGTGATCGACTAGTGTGATAACAACGAATCTTACTATAAGATTTGATTAAATTAGTTTGGTAGTGTGTTCAGAAGGGTTGAGAATCGAAACTCTGTAGCATTTGAGGTTGTTACCAAAAGGAAAAGCAATCAATGCTAGAATTAGTGTTGTTTAATATTTTTCGTATAATTAGTTCCTTTCCCATGTATTTGGTTAAGCTTTTGTGAAGATTTTGATCCACTAATATGTAGTTGCATAATTTTGATTAAAATATAAGTAATTTTATTAGATTTGTCTTATTGAATTGATTTGGCTTCTTTTACATCAATCACACATTACGTTTCACGTTTGAAATCTGAGTAGTTTTATTTTTATTGTAGTTTGATTTTCAATTCTACTCTAGTGAAATTCGAGTAGTTATTCGTCATTTACACCTCATTTGCTTCCCTTCGTGGTCAAAAACGGATTCATTGGATCGAAAGTTGTCATTTAGATTGATCCAATGGATTTTGAGGCAATAATATTCTAAATCAGTTATGGAATGTTGTGGATAAGTTTTGGATAGAAGTGGATTGATTTTAAGGGTCATTCATGAGGTATAGTGTTTGGTTTTGGTTTTGAGTAAACAGTACTTCCTAGGTTCAATGTGTGATTGATTAGTGTGATAACTATGAATGTTTTTGTATGATTTGATTGAATTTGTTTCGTAGTGTGTTTAGAAGGTTTTAGAATTGAAACTCCGTAGAATTTGAGGTTGTTACCAAAAGGAAAAGCAATCAATGCTAGAATTAGTCTTGTTTAATGTTTTTCGTATAATTAGTTCCTTTCCAATGTATTTAGTTAAGATTTTGTGAAGACATTAATCCACTAATATGTAGTTGCATAATTTTGATTAAAATATAAGAAATTTTTTTGATATTTGTCTTATTAACTTGATTTGCTTCTTTTTCATCAATCACACATTACGTTTCACGTTTGACATCTCATTAGTTTTATTTCTATTGTAGTTTGATTTTCACTTCTACTCTAGTGAAATTCGAGTAGTTTATTCGTCATTTACACCTCATTTCCTTCCCTTCGTGTTCGAAAAAGGATTCATTGGATCGAAAGTTGTCATTTAGATTGATTCAATGGATTTTTAGGCAATAATATATGAAATTAGTTGTGTAATGTTGTGGATAAGTTTTTGGGTAGAAGTGGATTGAGTTTAAGGCTTATTCGTGTGGTATCATGTTCGGTTTTGCGTATGAGTAAACAATAGATGCTAGGTTCAATGTGTCATCGATTAGTGTGTTTACAATGAAGTTTATAATAAGATTGTTTTAAATTTGTTTGGTAGTGTTTTTAGATGTCTTAAGAATCAAAACTCCCTAGCATTTGAAGTTGTTACCAAAATCAAAAGAAATCAATGTGAGATTAGTGTTGTTTAATGTTTTTGTTTTACTAGTTCATTTCCCATGAATTTAGTTAAGCTTTTGTGAATACATTGCTCTACCAACATGTAGCTGTATAATTTTGATTAAAATATAAGTAATTTTATTTAATTTGTCTTATTAACCGATTTGACTGCTTTTTCCTCAATCACACATTACATTTCTCATTTGACATCTGATTACTTTTATTTCCATTGTAATTTGATTTTCCCTTCTACTTTAGTGAATTCGACTAGTTACTCATCATTTACACCTCTTTCCTTTCGTTCGTGGTCGAAAAAGGATTCCGTGGATCGATAGTTGTCATTAGATTGATTCAATGGATTTTGAGGAGATAATATTTGAAATGGTTGTGCTGTTGTTGGACCAAAAGAACCAATGAGCCAAGATCAGAAAACCTCTAAGTCCCACATGGTATCACAACAACTGCTGAAAGACTCATCAGCAGTTTGACAAGTGCTGAAGACTTCAACAGCTGATTATCAAGTGCTGAAGATTCCAACAGCTGAAGAACTAAAGTGCTGAAGTACAACAGCTGAAGAACACAAGTACTGAAGCTGAACAGCTGAAGAACACAAGTACCGAAGCTGAACAGCTGAAGAACACAAGTGCTGAAGCTGAAGACCAAAGTACTGAAGTACAACAGCTGAAGAGTTTACAAGTGCTGAAGATCAACAACTGATGTACAAAGTCTGAAGACAAAGACTGAAGACATCAGCTGATGATATCTACTGAAGTCATCAGCTGATGAAACATCTGAAGGTCAAAGTCTGAAGATCAAGTACTGAAGCGTCAGTAGTTTGTCACAACTGCTGAAGAGTACTTCTTCAGTAGTGAGATATCAGTAGTTTTATATTCTAGTTTCACTAGTTTTATGTTTCAGTAGTCTTGTAAAATGACTGAAGAGCTTGTTCTTCAGTCGTTGTAATTTCAGTAGTTTTATATTTTGTACTTAACACTTGATATGTTCTCAGTAGTTGTGAACATTTCAGTAGTTGTTAAGAGTTAGTTATTTTTGTATTAGATCTGCCAGTTGTCACTTTTCGTGATAACAGCAGTGATTGTTGCACTCTATATAAGGAGTGACAACCTATTGTAAATATAGGATGAATGAATGAATGTTTTTGAATGATTTGATTAGAAATATTCTATATCTATAAACATTCCTTGAAATCAGAAACAAATTCTCTCCCTCTAACCGTATGCGCTCTTAATGCATACAAGTATCGATTGCTTGCGACAATTTGTCTAATTCTTGTTCGTATTCCGCTGCTTTGAATCCTAATACATCAAACTTGTGATCGCTGATCCTGTCAAATGGTATCAGAGCAGGTTAATCATTGATCGATCTAATAATTGATCATTGAAACTGCTATTCAAGATCTAAGTTTGAGTGAATTAGCTTTTGTTTTTGCAAGAAACGGTTATAGAGATTGGATTTTCTGTATTTCTGGTCATTCATCCTGAGATCTTCTCTTGGTTTTCATTGAGTTTGTTGTGGTCTGTTTAAAACTTTTAAAAGCTTGAATTAAATTGTTTTTGAACTGAAAATGACCACTCCCTCCAATGATCCTCACAATACTGGTTCCTCAACCAAGCCACCAATGCTGGTTAGGAATGAGTATAACATATGGCAAAGACGTATGCTCCATCACCTGTCTGTTAACAGCGCAGGTTGTTGGACATCAGTGGTACATGGTCCACACAAGCCTATGGTGAATAACCCGGAAACCAATCAAATGGTTCCGAAGAGGAGGGAGCAATACTTAGATGAGGATAAGAATTTGATTGAAATTGATGCAAAAGCCCATGGAATTCTGGCCATGGCACTGCCAAATGAAATCTATTCTGGACTAATGCATCATGAAACTGCCCATGACCTCTGGAATGCGTTGAAAGAACAATTTGGAGGAACAGATGAGGTCTTGGCAATAATAGAGAAATTCTTGCCCAAGAATATGAGACATTCTCTCATAGAAAGGGTGAGACACTGACTCAACAATATGAGCGGTTCTCTTGTTTGATCTCTGAACTAAAAATGGTCAAACTTGAGTACACAAATATTCAGATGAATAACAGATTTCTCAGATCACTGCCTGAGAGATGGGACACATATACTATTGTCCTACGCTCCAGTGCAAGTTTGGACAAACTATCTCTCACCCAACTCCATGGGAAACTGCTCACGTTTGAGAGAGAGATAGAACAGAAGAGAAAGCTGTCTTCATCTGGAAAGCTCACCGAAGACTTTGTACCAGGCAACACTGCCTTGGTGGGTCATGAGTCAGAATATGCTTCATCTGAATGCCAGTATGATGAGCATATTCATTTCTCTTCAAGCACTTCTGATTCTGCATTTGTGAGTGTTGATGGTCAGTTTACTGGGTGTAATAATGACAATCTATGCTTCATTATGGATGATCTCAAGGGGATTGCTGATGATGACTTAGAGGAGATGGTTATTTTGAGCCAAATGGCCCTGATAAATATCAGATCTTAGAAGTTCTATAAAAGAAGTGGAAGAAAATTCCCAGGACTCTCTGGCAAAACCAAAGTTGGTTTTGACAAGAGCAAGTTGAGGTGTCACAAATGCCAAAGGCTTGGACACTTTGCAAGAGAGTGTAGATCAACTGGATCTAACTCCACTGCACCCTTTGTGACTTTTCCTGGCAGTAGTCAACAACACTGGGGGCAACATCCTGTCACTTCTAGTCATCATCCTCAACAACAATCTCCGGCATATTTTGTTCCTCAGGGTCAAATGCCATATCCGTACCCTTGCTATTACATGCCACAGTCAAATCAAGTTCAAGTTCCTAGGGCACCACAACCTCATGCACTACCAGAACCTCAGCCATCCCAATCTCATCAACAAACTCAACCTCAACAACACAGCTTCTTCACCCCAGGAGTTGTTGACTGAAGCAGTTTACCAGATGACATGTCTGGTCATGATCAACTGTTTTCAGGTGCTGGTCAACATGGTGGTGACAGTCCTTTTGGGAATCTGGCTCTTATGGCTTTGGAGTCTGCTGATACTTCATTTTCTAATGCCTCTACACCTCAGGTATCACAGGTATCCTCTGAGGCAAAAGCCAAATTATGTTCTGAACCATGCATAGCAGCATTTGCTTCCATTAGAGAAGAAAATGTAGCTCTAATTAATAAGAACATTGAGCTAGAACAAATAATTTCCAAAAACAAACCTGAGTTTGAGTCTGTGCTTAAAGATTAATATGATGAGATTTATAAACTAAATTGCCAAATAATTTATGATAAGGCTAGAGAAGAAGTACTTCTAGAGAAGTACAAAGATCTCAAAGAAACCCTTGCAGTTACCCAGGTCGAGTGTGATAGATGGGTACAATCATGCAAAGGTTTTGAAATGCTTCTTAGTAAGCAATCTGCTTCAAATGTGAAGTTTGGAATTGGTTACAATCACACTGCTCCACCTACAGATTTTACCCCAAGAGCAGAGGTAGAATCTGATGGTGAGAGTGATAACCAATCCATCACATCATGTGATCTACCTTCTGATACAGCACAATCAGAAGTAGCAGTCAGCATCAAGCCATCTTTGAACTTATCAGCTGATGGTGATGGTTCAAATGCTAACATTCACATGATTAATGAGTTGATCAACTCAGGAGTTAATTCTGAAGGTCCTGAAAGGACTAGAGAGCAGGATCTAACACCTGAAGTTCAAACTTCAACTGCTGTCGTTGTAGTTTCAGTAGTTTTATATTTTGTACTTAACACTCTGATATGTTCTCAGTAGTTGTGAACATTTCAGTAGTTTGTTAAGAGTTAGTTATTTTTGTATTAGATCTTCCAGTTGTCACTTTTCGTGATAACAGCAGTGATTGTTGCACTCTATATAAGGAGTGACAACCTATTGTAAATATAGGATGAATGAATGAATGTTTTTGAATGATTTGATTAGAAATATTCTATATCTATAAACATTCCTTGAAATCAGAAACAAACATTCTCTCCCTCTAACCGTACGCGCTCTTAATGCATACAAGTATCGATTGCTTGCGACAATTTGTCTAATTCTTGTTCGTATTCCGCTGCTTTGAATCCTAATACATCAAACTTGTGATCGCTGATCCTGTCAAATGGTATCAGAGCAGGTTAATCATTGATCGATCTAATAATTGATCATTGAAACTGCTATTCAAGATCTAAGTTTGAGTGAATTAGCTTTTGTTTTTGCAAGAAACGGTTATAGAGATTGGATTTTCTGTATTTCTGGTCATTCATCCTGAGATCTTCTCTTGGTTTTCATTGAGTTGTTGTGGTCTGTTTAAAACTTTTAAAAGCTTGAATTAAATTGTTTTTGAACTGAAAATGACCACTCCCTCCAATGATCCTCACAATACTGGTTCCTCAACCAAGCCACCAATGCTGGTTAGGAATGAGTATAACATATGGCAAAGACGTATGCTCCATCACCTGTCTGTTAACAGCGCAGGTTGTTGGACATCAGTGGTACATGGTCCACACAAGCCTATGGTGAATAACCCGGAAACCAATCAAATGGTTCCGAAGAGGAGGGAGCAATACTTAGATGAGGATAAGAATTTGATTGAAATTGATGCAAAAGCCCATGGAATTCTGGCCATGGCACTGCCAAATGAAATCTATTCTGGACTAATGCATCATGAAACTGCCCATGACCTCTGGAATGCGTTGAAAGAACAATTTGGAGGAACAGATGAGGTCTTGGCAAATAATAGAGAAATTCTTGCCCAAGAATATGAGACATTCTCTCATACAAAGGGTGAGACACTGACTCAACAATATGCGCGGTTCTCTTGTTTGATCTCTGAACTAAAAATGGTCAAACTTGAGTACACAAATATTCAGATGAATAACAGATTTCTCAGATCACTGCCTGAGAGATGGGACACATATACTATTGTCCTACGCTCCAGTGCAAGTTTGGACAAACTATCTCTCACCCAACTCCATGGGAAACTGCTCACGTTTGAGAGAGAGGTAGAACAGAAGAGAAAGCTGTCTTCATCTGGAAAGCTCACCGAAGACTTTGTACCAGGCAACACTGCCTTGGTGGGTCATGAGTCAGAATATGCTTCATTTGAATGCCAGTATGATGAGCATATTAATTTCTCTTCAAGCACTTCTGATTCTGCATTTGTGAGTGTTGATGGTCAGTTTACTGGGTGTAATAATGACAATCTATGCTTCATTATGGATGACCTCAAGGGGATTGCTGATGATGACTTAGAGGAGATGGTTATTTTGAGCCAAATGGCCCTGATAAATATCAGATATTAGAAGTTCTATAAAAGAAGTGGAAGAAAATTCCCAGGACTCTCTGGCAAAACCAAAGTTGGTTTTGACAAGAGCAAGTTGAGGTGTCACAAATGCCAAAGGCTTGGACACTTTGCAAGAGAGTGTAGATCAACTGGATCTAACTCCACTGCACCCTTTGTGACTTTTCCTGGCAGTAGTCAACAACACTGGGGGCAACATCCTGTCACTTCTAGTCATCATCCTCAACAACAATCTCCGGCATATTTTGTTCCTCAGGGTCAAATGCCATATCCGTACCCTTGCTATTACATGCCACAGTCAAATCAAGTTCAAGTTCCTAGGGCACCACAACCTCATGCACTACCAGAACCTCAGCCATCCCAATCTCATCAACAAACTCAACCTCAACAACACAGCTTCTTCACCCCAGGAGTTGTTGACTGAAGCAGTTTACCAGATGACATGTCTGGTCATGATCAACTGTTTTCAGGTGCTGGTCAACATGGTGGTGACAGTCCTTTTGGGAATCTGGCTCTTATGGCTTTGGAGTCTGCTGATACTTCATTTTCTAATGCCTCTACACCTCAGGTATCACAGGTATCCTCTGAGGCAAAAGCCAAATTATGTTCTGAACCATGCATAGCAGCATTTGCTTCCATTAGAGAAGAAAATGTAGCTCTAATTAATAAGAACATTGAGCTAGAACAAATAATTTCCAAAAACAAACCTGAGTTTGAGTCTGTGCTTAAAGATTAATATGATGAGATTTATAAACTGAATTGCCAAATAATTTATGATAAGGCTAGAGAAGAAGTACTTCTAGAGAAGTACAAAGATCTCAAAGAAACCCTTGCAGTTACCCAGGTCGAGTGTGATAGATGGGTACAATCATGCAAAGGTTTTGAAATGCTTCTTAGTAAGCAATCTGCTTCAAATGTGAAGTTTGGAATTGGTTACAATCACTCTGCTCCACCTACAGATTTTACCCCAAGAGCGGAGGTAGAATCTGATGGTGAGAGTGATAACCAATCCATCACATCATGTGATCTACCTTCTGATACAGCACAATCAGAAGTAGCAGTCAGCATCAAGCCCTCTTTGAACTTAGCAGCTGATGGTGATGGTTCAAATGCTAACATTCACATGATTAATGAGTTGATCAACTCAGGAGTTAATTTGAAGGTCCTGAAAGGACTAGAGAGCAGGATCTAACACCTGAAGTTCAAACTTCAACTGCTGTCGTTGTAGTTTCAGTAGTTTTATATTTTGTACTTAACACTCTGATATGTTCTCAGTAGTTGTGAACATTTCAGTAGTTTGTTAAGAGTTAGTTATTTTTGTATTAGATCTTCCAGTTGTCACTTTTCGTGATAACAGCAGTGATTGTTGCACTCTATATAAGGAGTGACAACCTATTGTAAATATAGGATGAATGAATGAATGTTTTTGAATGATTTGATTAGAAATATTCTATATCTATAAACATTCCTTGAAATCAGAAACAAACATTCTCTCCCTCTAACCGTATGCGCTCTTAATGCATACAAGTATCGATTGCTTGCGACAATTTGTCTAATTCTTGTTCGTATTCCGCTGCTTTGAATCCTAATACATCAAACTTGTGATCGCTGATCCTGTCAAATGGTATCAGAGCAGGTTAATCATTGATCGATCTAATAATTGATCATTGAAACTGCTATTCAAGATCTAAGTTTGAGTGAATTAGCTTTTGTTTTTGCAAGAAACGGTTATAGAGATTGGATTTTCTGTATTTCTGGTCATTCATCCTGAGATCTTCTCTTGGTTTTCATTGAGTTTGTTGTGGTCTGTTTAAAACTTTTAAAAGCTTGAATTAAATTGTTTTTGAACTGAAAATGACCACTCCCTCCAATGATCCTCACAATACTGGTTCCTCAACCAAGCCACCAATGCTGGTTAGGAATGAGTATAACATATGGCAAAGACGTATGCTCCATCACCTGTCTGTTAACAGCGCAGGTTGTTGGACATCAGTGGTACATGGTCCACACAAGCCTATGGTGAATAACCCGGAAACCAATCAAATGGTTCCGAAGAGGAGGGAGCAATACTTAGATGAGGATAAGAATTTGATTGAAATTGATGCAAAAGCCCATGGAATTCTGGCCATGGCACTGCCAAATGAAATCTATTCTGGACTAATGCATCATGAAACTGCCCATGACCTCTGGAATGCGTTGAAAGAACAATTTGGAGGAACAGATGAGGTCTTGGCAAATAATAGAGAAATTCTTGCCCAAGAATATGAGACATTCTCTCATAGAAAGGGTGAGACACTGACTCAACAATATGAGCGGTTCTCTTGTTTGATCTCTGAACTAAAAATGGTCAAACTTGAGTACACAAATATTCAGATGAATAACAGATTTCTCAGATCACTGCCTGAGAGATGGGACACATATACTATTGTCCTACGCTCCAGTGCAAGTTTGGACAAACTATCTCTCACCCAACTCCATGGGAAACTGCTCACGTTTGAGAGAGAGATAGAACAGAAGAGAAAGCTGTCTTCATCTGGAAAGCTCACCGAAGACTTGTACCAGGCAACACTGCCTTGGTGGGTCATGAGTCAGAATATGCTTCATCTGAATGCCAGTATGATGAGCATATTAATTTCTCTTCAAGCACTTCTGATTCTGCATTTGTGAGTGTTGATGGTCAGTTTACTGGGTGTAATAATGACAGTCTATGCTTCATTATGGATGATCTCAAGGGGATTGCTGATGATGACTTAGAGGAGATGGTTATTTTGAGCCAAATGGCCCTGATAAATATCAGATCTCAGAAGTTCTATAAAAGAAGTGGAAGAAAATTCCCAGGACTCTCTGGCAAAACCAAAGTTGGTTTTGACAAGAGCAAGTTGAGGTGTCACAAATGCCAAGGCTTGGACACTTTGCAAGAGAGTGTAGATCAACTGGATCTAACTCCACTGCACCCTTTGTGACTTTTCCTGGCAGTAGTCACAACACTGGGGGCAACATCCTGTCACTTCTAGTCATCATCCTCAATAACAATCTCCGGCATATTTTGTTCCTCATGGTCAAATGCCATATCCGTACCCTTGCTATTACATGCCACAGTCAAATCAAGTTCAAGTTCCTAGGGCACCACAACCTCATGCACTACCAGAACCTCAGCCATCCCAATCTCATCAACAAACTCAACCTCAACAACACAGCTTCTTCACCCCAGGAGTTGTTGACTGGAGCAGTTTACCAGATGACATGTCTGGTCATGATCAACTGTTTTCAGGTGCTGGTCAACATGGTGGTGACAGTCCTTTTGGGAATCTGGCTCTTATGGCTTTGGAGTCTGCTGATACTTCATTTTCTAATGCCTCTACACCTCAGGTATCACAGGTATCCTCTGAGGCAAAAGCCAAATTATGTTCTGAACCATGCATAGCAGCATTTGCTTCCATTAGAGAAGAAAATGTAGCTCTAATTAATAAGAACATTGAGCTAGAACAAATAATTTCCAAAAACAAACTGAGTTTGAGTCTGTGCTTAAAGATTAATATGATGAGATTTATAAACTGAATTGCCAAATAATTTATGATAAGGCTAGAGAAGAAGTACTTCTAGAGAAGTACAAAGATCTCAAAGAAACCTTGCAGTTACCCAGGTCGAGTGTGATAGATGGGTACAATCATGCAAAGGTTTTGAAATGCTTCTTAGTAAGCAATCTGCTTCAAATGTGAAGTTTGGAATTGGTTACAATCACATGCTCCACCTACAGATTTTACCCCAAGAGCAGAGGTAGAATCTGATGGTGAGAGTGATAACCAATCCATCACATCATGTGATCTACCTTCTGATACAGCACAATCAGAAGTAGCAGTCAGCATCAAGCCCTCTTTGAACTTATCAGCTGATGGTGATGGTTCAATGCTAACATTCACATGATAATGAGTTGATCAACTCAGGAGTTAATTCTGAAGGTCCTGAAAGGACTAGAGAGCAGGATCTAACACCTGAAGTTCAAACTTCAACTGCTGTCAGTACTGAAGAGAAGAAAACTGACAGTAGAAAGAGTTTGAAGACTACTAAAGAGGCAGTCAAGAAAGCAAACAATGCTTCCAAAGCATTGAAGAACAAGTCTTCAGTTGCTTCACCCTCTTTAGTTGATGATCAACCTAAGATGAAGAAGAAACCATGTGAAGTATGTGGTTTGTTCAATCATCTTACAGATGATTGTTGGTACAAAAGAGGTTCCAAACTCAAACAAAAAGAAGAAATTAAAGAGAAAATGGTAAAAATGAAAACTGAGTTTGAGACCACATTTGTATCAGCAACATCAAATCCTGTAACCCTTAAGTCCTCAAAGAAATCCAAAAAGGAAGGGGTTAAACAAGTGACAGCTGAGAATGCTCAGAAAAAGAAGGGGCAACATAGGGACTTATCAAACTCCACTGGCAATATGTCTGATAAGCTGAAAGTCTTATCACAAAATCAGACACAGCTGGTTATGATGGTTCAACATCTGTTGGGTAGAGTTAACCAACTAGATGCTCCTATGTTGAAACCACAGAAAAGGAGATCCAAGCCAAAGGACTCCTCTTCTACACCATCTTCTTCCTCTCAGGCTGTTGTTTCAAATAAACCTGTTAGTTTACCATCTATTGATGAGACCAGGCCCAAAACCAAAAGGTTTGGGTCTCTAAAACTAACTGATTGTTATTATTGCAGGGTCTTCAACATGCCAAAGTAGCATCTGGTATGTAGACAGTGGGGGATCTATGCACATGACTGGGAATAGCTCTCTTCTTCATGACTACTCTCAAGGAAAGAAGGGATTTGTTTCTTTTGGCAATGATGCTAGGGGTTACATCATTGGTAAGGGCTTTGTCTCCAATGGAGAAATCAAATTTGATGATGTTAATCATGTGGAAAATCTCAAGTACAATCTCTTGAGTGTCAGTCAAATGTGTGATAAAGGCCATGTTGCTTTTTTTCACCAGTCAAAACTGTAGGATTCTGTCATCCAAAGTTTTGCACTTGATTGACAAGGTGTTGGATGATCACACTCTCTTGAAAGCCAACAGGACAGGAAGAGTGTATGCCTTAGATCTTTCTAAGAAGATAGATCTCAAAGGCAATCCTTGCCTATTTTCCAAAGCCTCTTCTCAAGAATCTAAACTGTGGCACAGAAGGCTTGGTCATGTTAATCTCAAAAACATGAATCAGCTTACCCACAAAAGTTTAGTCAGAGGCTTACCTATAAAGGAGTTCCACTGTGATGAAACCTGCACTGCTTGTTTAAAAGGAAAACAACACAAAGTCTAATTCCCTCCTATTGAAGTGCCTAAGTCCACTGCCTGCTTGCAATTACTGCATATGGATCTATTTGGTCCTGTGAGAGTAATGAGCATGGCAAAGAAGAAATACTGTCTGGTAATTGTGGATGATTACTCCAGATTTGTATGGACTTTCTTCCTCCTTCAAAGGATGAGGATGCTCAGAAGATTATTCACTTTGTGTTGTATATTGAGAAGCAGTATTCCCTTCCAGTCAAGTGTATTAGGAGTGACAATGGAACTGAATTCAGAAATCATACACTTGATGACTTCTATCTTTTAAAGGGAATCAAAAGGCAGTTCAGCATTCCAAGGACTCCAGAACAAAATGGAGTAGTGGAGAGAAAGAACAGGACCCTCATTGAAGCTGCAAGGTCCATGCTGGCTGACTCTGGTTTGCCACTAACCTTTTGGGTTGAAGCTGTCAACACAACTTGCTATGTGCAAAAGAGTTTTAGTAAATCAGAGATTGATGAAGACGCCATATGAAGTTCTCCATCATTTGGCTCCTCTGATTTCATTTTTCAAAGCATTTGGGTGTCCCTGTTTTATTCTCAACACAAAGGATCAACTCCAAAAATTTGATCCTAAGGTGGATGCAGGGTATTTTGTTGGTTATTCATCTACTTGTAAGGCATACAGAGTCTTCAACTGCAGAACAAAGATGGTTGAAGAAACTCTACATGTTAAGTTCAATGAATCTCCAAAGGACAAGATTCCACAAAGCCCTGTGGAGTTATTTGATTGGACATACTGCAATATGTTCCTCATCAAACTCCTGCTGTTGCTCCTGTCAACAGTTCACCACCCGGTGGTACTGCTGATGATGATGATGATTGCAGTACTCACCTCTTCAGGTTTAGTGATCAGCTGCCTGATTCAGCTAGACCTGATGTTCTGTAGCTCCAGTAGCACCATCCACAACAAATGCTGATGAGATCTCTTCGAATTCAACTTCCTTTGAATTACCATCCACTGATTGGTTTCAAGGAAATGATTCACCATCACCATCTGTTACTGCTGAGCCTGCTACAAACACTTGCACAGATCTCATTGTGTATCAAGATCTGAAGAATCACCCTATGTCTCAAATCATTGGTGATATCACTGCTGGAGTATCAACAAGAAGTCAATTGTCAAATTTCTGTTTCTATGCTCTCTTCATCAGTCAGCAAGAGCCAAAGAATTATCACATTGCTTTAAAGGACAATGGATGGGTTGATGCCATGCAGCTTGAGCTTCTTCCAGTTCAAGAAACAGCAAGTGTGGGAACTGGTTCCTTTACCTCCAGGTAAGTGTGCAATAGGCACTAAATGGGTGTTTAGGAATAAACTGATGAAAATGGGCTCATTGTTAAGAACAAGGCCAGACTGGTTGTTCAGGGGTTTGCACAAGAAGAAGGTATTGATTATGATGAAACCTTTGCCCCTGTAGCCAGACTGGAAGCAATTCGATTGTTTTTAGCTTATGCTGCTTATCAAAACCTTAATGTTTTTCAAATGGATGTCAAAAGTGCATTTTTGTATGGAAAAATAAAGAAGAGGTTTATGTATGTCAACCTCCAGGCTTTGAGACAATAAACATCCTAATTGGGTGTATAAGCTTGATAAGGCTCTTTATGGGTTAAAACAAGCTCCTAGAGCCTGGTATGAGACATTATCAAACTTTCTTCTAGAAAATAATTTCACTAGAGGCTCCATAGATAAGACTTTATTCATTAAGAAAGTTGGGCAGCATAATCTACTTGTTCAAATTTATGTAGATGACATCATTTTTGCATCCTCTGATCCAAAGTTGTGTGATGCCTTTACAAAGTTGATGCAACAGAAGTTTGAAATGAGTGCCATGGGAGAATTACAGTTCTTTCTGGGGTTGCAAATCAAACAAAAGGCTGATGGAATTTTCATTCATCAGTCCAAATACACAAAAGATCTTTTGCAAAAGTTTGATTTACAAAACTGTAAGCCCTGTTCTACTCCCATGTGAAGCACCACACAACTGGATACACATGAGAAAGGTAAAGTGGTTGATGAAACACTTTACAGATGTATGATGGGTCCTTGATGTATTTAACAGCTTCTAGACCAGATATTATGTTTGCTACATGTGTTTGTGCTAGATTTCAGGCTGCACCTAAAGAGTCTCATCTGATTGCAGTCAAGAGGATCTTTAGATATCTGCAAGGCACTCCATCTCTAGGTTTATGGTATTCTACTGGACATTCTGGTAAATTAGTTGCTTTTTCTGACAGTGACTATGCAGGGTGTAAGTTGACCAGGAAATCAACTTCGGTGGATGTCAATTCCTAGGCAACTGCTTGATTTCTTGGCAGAGCAAGAAACAGACCTCAGTTGCTACATCAACTGCTGAAGCAGAGTACATTGCTGCTGCAAGTTGTACATCTCAGGTACTCTGGCTTCAAAACCAACTTTTGGATTATGGCATTACAGAGACTAAGACTCCATTGTTAATGGATAGCGCTTCAGCTCTTTGCATTGTCAAAAATCCAGTCCAGCACTTTAGGACCAAACATATAGAGATCAGACATCATTTTATAAGGGATTGTTTTGAAAAAGGTCTGATTGATCCTAAGTTTGTGCCTAGTGCTGATGAGCTTGCAGACATTTTTACTAAGCCTTTGGATAGTTCAACTTTCCAAAACCTGGTGTTAAGGCTTGGTATGCTGCAGCTAGAATAAGTGACAACTACTGATGATCTTAGTAATAAGTACTGATGATCATTAGTACCTATGTCACATATAAGTACTGATGAGCTCTTTTACCCTCAGTAGTTTTATAACTATACTGAAGGCTAAATGTGTCACAAGTACTGAAGTACTTCATCTGTTCTAAACTACTGATGTAGTTACAACTACTGATGCAGTTACAACTACTGCAATCAGTAAAAACACATAAGTACTGATGTCCTATGAAACAACTGAAATCAGCCAAAAAGACTGATGAATGTGTTGAGGACAGTATGAAAGAGCTGAAAAGCTAAGTATTGACGAAAACAGCTGAAGAGAACTTTCTCTTCAGTCGTTTGTACAACTGCTGTTTCATTCTAAACAACTGAAGCAAAACCATGTCTTCAGTAGTTTTATAACTACTGATGACTAATACCAAGTCTTCAGTTGTTTACAACAGCTGATGACAAAACCACTGTCTTCAGTAGTTTCATAACTACGATGACAAACACCAAGTCCTCAGTTGTTTCAATCATCTGAAGTCAAAACCACGGTCTTCAGTAGTTTTCTAAACTACTGATGCCTAACACCACGACTTCAGCTGTTTCAACGTCTGAAAGGATAATACCATGTCAACGGTCGTTTAAAACTACTGATGACTAACACCACATCCTTCAGTCGTTTCTTACCCGTACCCTATAAATATCCCTAACCTAAGCTCTCAATGCTTCATCTTCTTCAAACCTAACGTTCCTCTCCAAAACTTCCCTCTTCTCCATGGCGTCCATGCAAATTAAACCGCGACACAACTGTGTTTCCTACCTCACTAAATCGCCCATCTGGACTAAGTTCGATACTGCTATCGATCTTATGGTTCAGTCCCAATACAACACGGCATTTCTTCTGAATCCCATACTACATGCCGAATCCCTACACCAATTTTGGATGAACGTTACTGTTACCACTGGGGAGAACAACACACCATCCCTCCAGTCGGTCGTAAACAACAAAGAAGTAGTCATCACTCCTGCAATAATCCGCAAAATTCTTCATCTGAATGATGCTAGTTCTCCTGCTGGATATCCAAAGGGCACCACAGATCTATCATTTGCCCAACATGGATATCAAGGCGATCCCAGTGCCTCCACTACCATGAAGAAACACTTTAATGACGCTGAGCGCCTAATCTTTCACATGGTGAATGTATGTTTGGCCCCTAAGACGTCGTCTTGGGATCAAATGTCTACGAACTGGCAGCAGGTAATGTATTCTATCCTTGAGCAACAACCGCTAAACTTTTCAGAAATAATATTTTCAGAGCTCAAAGATATGGCTCAAAAAATAACTGCCAACCGTTGGATACTTTATCCACGGTTCATAATGGCCATTATTACAGACCAGCTTAATGCTGAGGGACTTGTTGGCTTGGGAGTCCCTGCTACGGCTGTTCTGCCGGAAGTATACTCCCGGCATAACTCTGACCAGACACTAAAAATGGCTGCCAAGCTGCGAAAACCCACGCAGCTGGAACCCACAGCCACCACCTCCAAATCAAAAGTCCCCACCAAACCCACCAAAAAGAAACCCAAAACGGCTACTCAGGGAATTGAGTCCCTTGAGGATGCCCCTGCAACACAAACGCAGGATATATCCACTAGTCCAAACCCCCTAGTGGATACAATGACTCTTCCAGCCATAGCCGCTCAGGGTTCCTCTCAACAGGAGCCTGAAGCAACCACACAAGGGGTACCTACATATCTGGGATCTTCCTCACTTGAGGGGATTGCCATTGAAGAGCACCAACCTTCCCAGGTGCACACTGCTTCTATCCCTTCACCCCAAACAACCGCCCCTCACAACCCAACTTTAATAGTTGCACAAGTGCTGACTCAACTGCACTCCTCACCCCCTCCCCAGAAACCACTGACTACTGGGAATACCTCTACAATTGAGGGGGAGGAACACAGTGCACTTGAGAACCCACAGCACAGGGGTTTACCACTTCTATCTCCTGGTGTAGACAAGGAGTTTAGAATATCTAGTGAGGGTGCCACCTCCTCTGACTCAGCACATGATCAGGATGAGGCTGGTAACATTGCCAAGACCTCACTAGAGGCAACAGCTGATGATGGACAATGTCCTGAGGCTGGAAGTCCCCAGTACCAAGCACAAGGGGCACATGCATCAACTGGTCTACACCCAGTGCATGTAAATCCTGCTCTAAGCAGGAGGTCAGATGATTCAGCTTCAGCTGATGATGACCTGGTCTTTTTCTACGATGTTCTTGCCCAGAACACAATCCTTGAAGAGAAAGTCAGTAGGCTGCAAAACCTACTTGATCAACTCTCCCAAGGAGAAAGACCATCTGCCTCTACCCACCCACAGATGGCACCTTCACTTGAAGGTTCCCCAAACACTGAGCCACTCCAAACTCAACCACCTGCCTCTGCTTCAGGCCCTACTTCTCAGGAACAGAACCCTCCTGAGCAAATAGGTGCTGTACTTCAAAATTCCCTCCCTCTCATCACACCCATAATCACTGATATTGTGACTAAAGCCATTGATGAGAGGCTTTCCTCCACTTTACAGCCCTTGATTGATGCTGCTGTACAAAAGACTTTTTCTGCGGTACAAACCCCTTCCTCCAATGCATCCAAAAAGGGGGAGAGTACTGCAGTGAAAGAAAAGAAGAGGAAAAGATCTGAGGAAAAGAAGAAAGCGAAGCAAGCCCAAAAGGAGGAGAAAGAACAGCAACCACTGCTCACCTACAAGCGAAAGAAAGGTGTTGATGATCACATTGCTGAAGATAAAGCCTTGGAGCTACTGATAAAAGAGGCTGATGCCGAACACAGCAGATCAATGGACAACATCATTGATCAGCTGTTTAGGCAAGGCCATGACACCAATAAACTTGACTCTGAGATTCGACGACTAGAGATTGAAGAAATCCCGAATAGATGGGCAAGTTATGAAGTGTTAGAAAGAGAAAGGCTTGAAATCATGATTAGATTTATTGCAAAATATCTTGGAAGATCAATGATTGAAATCAAAGCTTAGTCCAGGGACAGTATCTTGGCAATCACCACCAAGATCTGTTCGTCTGAAGCATATACTAAGGGGCTTGTTATTGAAGCTTTGAATGAAGCGGGTGCTGGGAGCAGGACTGAGCTAGCCAAGCAATCAAAAGCCACACTCACCTCAAGGATGCTAGAACAGCCTGTCAACATTCCCGCACCAAAACCACCCAAAACACAACCCACCAAACCAACTCCCTTACCCTCAAAACCCATAGCCGATGATATACCCTTGAAGAAGAAGAGAAGGATATTGAGGCTAGAAGATGATGAAGAAGATGATGAAGATAGGCTGCCACTCTCAGCTGTGATTCAGTTGCCTAAGGCCACAAGTCACTCCTCAGCAATTACTCCTGAAGTCCAGAGACAAATGGTTAAAGTGAAGCTAGAAGAAGAAGAGCTTCATAAACAGCATGATGAGGAATTGCTAAAGAGAGTTGACAAAGCTTATGCAGCCACATCTTCTATCATCAATATGAAGAAGCAAGCCCTCAGACTTTACACTCTCAGGCATACCTTTCAATATCAAAAGGAAAGAGTGAGGATTTGGCCTGATCTCAGGGTCTCTCATAGAATTCATAAGAAAAATATACCTCAGAGATACATTGGCCAGGTGAAAAAGATCGTAGATGAAGTGATCTCTCTGGTCTTTGTAGTTTCACCCTGGGAAATCCTAGAAGACTTCAAGAAAGCCTATAAAGCTAATCTAACCCCTCAGAAGATGCTGGAAAACAAAATAGTGAAAAAGGGGTTAGTTTACAAGAGGCTTGAGGAAGTCAGGAAAAATGAGCTCCAGTTGTTCTTAGAGGGTAATCACCCGGATGAGTTTGCTTACAGAATAATAACAACTGTAGAGCTAAAGAATGGGAAACAGGCCAAATACCTGTCTGAGTATTATGGGCCTGAATCATTGTTTGAAGGAGGTGCTGAAGAGCTAACCATGGAGGAACAAATCACCATCCTTGAGGCCTACACAAGAGAGTCGTACAGACTCATTATGGGGAAGTGAATCTCATGAATGGGATAACAACTATGTGTCCTGTTCCCCAAAACAGAGTTCCCATTCATACTCTGCCAAACAAATATTTGAGGATTCTTCCCAGGCCGAAGCTTACATGGGTCATCTTCTCTACTGATCAAGAAGGAAAAAGACCAACACTTTGCCAACAATAAGTGGGACAACGAATAATTTAGAGGTTTTGGCTGCATTGGTTCAGGGGGAGTTTGTTGGACCAAAAGAACCAATGAGCCAAGATCAGAAAACCTCTAAGTCCCACATGGTATCACAACAACTGCTGAAAGACTCATCAGCAGTTTGACAAGTGCTGAAGACTTCAACAGCTGAAGATCAAGTGCTGAAGATTACAACAGCTGAAGAACTAAAGTGCTGAAGTACAACAGCTGAAGAACACAAGTACTGAAGCTGAACAGCTGAAGAACACAAGTACTGAAGCTGAACAGCTGAAGAACACAAGCGCTGAAGCTGGAAGACCAAAGTACTGAAGTACAAGAGCTGAAGAGTTTACAAGTGCTGAAGATCAACAACTGATGTACAAAGTCTGAAGACAAAGACTGAAGACATCAGCTGATGATATCTACTGAAGTCATCAGCTGATGAAAAATCTGAAGGTCAAAGTCTGAAGATCAAGTACTGAAGCATCAGTAGTTTGTTACAACTGCTGAAGAGTACTTCTTCAGTAGTTGTGATATCAGTAGTTTTATATTTCTACTTTCAGTAGTTTTATGTTCAGTAGTCTTGTAAAACCACTGAAGAGCTTGTTCTTCAGTCGTTGTAGTTTCAGTAGTTTTATATTTTGTACTTAACACTCTGATATGTTCTCAGTAGTTGTGAACATTTCAGTAGTTTGTTAAGAGTTAGTTATTTTTGTATTAGATCTGCCAGTTGTCACTTTCCGTGATAACAGCAGTGATTGTTGCACTCTATATAAGGAGTGACAACCTATTGTAAATATAGGATGAATGAATGAATGTTTTTGAATGATTTGATTAGAAATATTCTATATCTATAAACATTCCATGAAATCAGAAACAAACATTCTCTCCCTATAACCGTATGCGCTCTTAATGCATACAAGTATCGATTGCTTGCGACAATTTGTCTAATTCTTGTTCGTATTCCGCTGCTTTGAATCCTAATACATCAAACTTGTGATCGCTAATCCTCTCATGTGCACTGTTGTGGGTAAGTTTTAGATAGAAGTGGATTGACTTTAAGGTTCATTCGTGAGGTATCGTGTTCGGTTTTGGTTTTGAGTAAACAGTAGATCCTAGGTTCAATATGTGATCGATTAGTGTGATAACAATGAATCTTATAATAAGATTTGATTAAATTTTATTGGTAGTGTGTTCAAAAGGCTTGAGAATTGAAACTCCATAGCATTTGAGGTTGTTACCAAAAGGAAAAGAAATCATTGCTAGAATTAGTGTTGTTTAATGTATTTCGTATAATTAGTTCCTTTCCCATGTATTTAGTTAAGCTTTTGTGAAGACATTGATCCACTAATATGTAGTTGCATAATTTTGATTAAAATATAAGTAGTTTTATTAGATTTGTCTTATTAACTTAATTTGGCTTCTCTTTCACCAATCACACATTATGTTTCACATTTGACATATGATTAGTTTTATTTCCATTGTAGTTTGATTTTCACTTCTACTCTAGTAAAATTCGAGTAGTTATTGGTCATTTACACCTTATTTCCTTCCCTTCGTGGTCGAAAAAGGTTTCATTGGATCAAAAGATGTCAATTAGATTGATTCAATGGATTTTGAGGCAATAATATGTGAAATTAGTTGTGGAATGTTGTGGATAAGTTTTGGGTAGAAGTGGATTGAGTTTAAGGGTCATTCATGTGGTATCATGTTCGGTTTTGGTTTTGAGTAAACCATAGATGCTTGGTTCAATGTGTGATAGATTAGTGTGTTTACAAGAAGTTTATAATAAGATTTGTTTAAATTTGTTTGTTAGTGTGTTTAGATGTCTTAAGAATCGAAACTCCATAGCAATTGAAGTTATTACCAATCAAAAGCAGTCAGTGTGAGATTAGTGTTGTTTAATGTTTTTGTATTACTAGTTTATTTCCCATAAATTTAGTTAAGCTTTTATGAATACATTGATCTACCAACATATAAGTGTATAATTTTTATTAAAATATAAGTAATTTTATTTAATTTGTCTAGTTAACTCGATTTGACTACTTTTCTCGTTTGACTTCTGATTAGTTTTATTTTCATTTTAATTTGATTTTCCCTTCTACTTTAGTGAAATTCGACTAGTTTATTTGTCATTTACACCTCTTTTCCTTTCCTTCGTGGTTGAAAAGGGATTCCATGGATGGATAGTTGTCATTTAGATTGATTCAATAGATTTTGAAGCAATAATATTTGAAATTGGTTGTGGAATGTTGTGGATAAGTTTTAGATAGAAGTGGATTGATTTTAAGGGTCATTCGTGAGGTATGGTGTTCGGTTTTTGTTTTTAGTAAATAGTAGATCCTAGGTTCAATGTGTGATCGATTAGTGTGATAACAATAAATCTTATAATAAGATCTGATTAAATTTGTTTTGTAGTGTGTCCAGAAGGTTTGAGAATCGAAACTCCATAGCATTTGAGGTTATTACCAAAAGGAAAATCAATCAATGCTAGAATTATTGTTGTTTAATGTTTTTCGTATAATTAGTTCCTTTCCCATGTATTTAGTTAAGCTTTTGTGAAGACATTGATCCACTAATATGTAGTTGCATAATTTTGATTAAAATATAAGTAATTTTATTAGATTTGTCTTATTAACTTGATATGGCTTCTTTTTCATCAATCACACGTTACGTTTCAAGTTTGACATCTGATTAGTTTTATTTCCATTGTAATTTAATTTTCTCTTCTACTCTAGTGAAATTCGAGTAGTTATTCGTCATTTACACCTCATTTCCTTCCCATGATGGTCTAAAAAAGATTCATTGGATCGAAAGTTGTCTTTGAGATTGATTCAATGGATTTTGAGTAAATAGTATGCGAAATTAGTTATGGAATGTTGTGGATAAGTTTTGGGTAGAAGTGGATTGAGTTTAAGGGTCATTCGTGTGGTATTCTGTTCGGTTTTGGTTTTGAGTAAACAAGAGATGCTAGGATTAATGTGTGATCAATTAGTGTGTTTACAATGAAGTTTATAATAAGACTTGTTTAAATTTGTTTGGTAGTGTGTTTCGATGTCTTAAGAATCGAAACTCTATAGCATTTGAAGTTGTTACCAAAATCAAAAGTAATTAATATAAGATTAGTGTTGTTTAATGTTTTTGTATTACTAGTTCATTTTGCATGAATTTAGTTAAACTTTGTGAATACATTGATCTACAAATATGTAGCTGTATAATTTTGATTAACATATAAATAATTTTAAAGGTCATTCGTGGGGTGTCGTGTTCGGTTTTGGTTTTGAGTAAATAGTAGATCCAAGGTTCAATGTGTGATCTCTTAGTGTGATGACAATGAATCTTATAATAAGAATTGATTAAATTTGTTTATAAGTGTGTTCAGAAGGTTTGTGAATCGAAACTTTGTAGCATTTGAGGTTATTACCAAAAGGAAAAACAATTAGTGTTAGATTTATTGTTGTTTCATGTTTTTCGTACAATTAGTTCCTTTCCCATGTATTTACTTAAGCTTTGGTGAAGACCTTGATCCACTAATATGTAGTTGCATAATTTTGATTAAAATATAAGTAATTTTAATTGATTTGTCTTATTAACTAGATTTGACTTCTTTTTCATCAATCACACATTATGTATCACGTTTGACATCTGATTAGTTTTATTTCCATTGTAATTTGATTTTCACTTCTACTCTAATGAAATTCGAGTAGTTATTCGTCATTTACACCTCATTTCCTTCCCTTCGTGGTCGAAAAAGGATTCATTGGATCGAAAGTTGTCATTTAGATTGATTCATTTGATTTTGAGCCAATAGTATGCGAAATTAACTGTGGAATGTTGTGGATAAGTTTTGGGTAGAAGTGGATTGAGTTTAAGGGTCATTCGTGTGGTTTCATGTTTGGTTTTGGTTTTGAGGAAACAATAGATGCTAGGTTCAATGTGTGATCGATTAGTGTCTTTACAATGAAGTTTATAATTAGATTTGTTTAAATCTGTTTGGTAGTGTGTTTAGATTGTCTTAAGAATCGAAACTCCATAGCAATTGAAGTTGTTACCAAAATCAAAAGCAATCAATATGAGATTAGTGTTGTTTAATGTTTTTGTATTGCTAGTTCCTTTCCCATGAATTTAGTTAAGCTTTTGTGAATACATTGATCTACCAACATGTAGCTGTATAATTTTGATTGAATATAAGTACTTTTTTTGAATTCGTCTTATTAACTCGATTTGACTTCTTTTTCATCAATCACTCATTACGTTTCTCGTTTGACATCTGATTAGTTTTATTTCCATTGTAATTTGATTTTCCCTTCTTTTCTAGTGAAATTCGACTACTTTATTCGTCATTTACACCTCTTTTCCTTCCCTTCGTGGTTGAAAAGGATTATGTGGATCGATACTTGTCATTTACATTGATTCAATGGATTTTGAGACAATAATATTCGAAATTAGTTGTGGAATGTTATGGGTAAGTTTTAGATAGAAGTGGATTGACTTTAAGGGTCATTCGTGAGTTATCGTGTTCGCTTTAGGTTTTGAGTAAACAGTAGATCCTAGGTTCAATGTGTGATCGATTAGTGTGATAACAATGACTTTATAATAAGATTTGATTAAATTTGATTGGTAGTGTGTACAGAAGGCTTAAGAATCGAAACTCCGTAGCATTTGAGGTTGTTACCAAACGGAAAAGCAATCACTGCTAGAATTAGTGTTGTTTAATGTTTTTCGTATAATTAGTTCCTTTCCCGTGTATTTAGTAAAGCTTTTGTGAAGACATTGATCCACTAATATCAAGTTGCATAATTATGATTAAAATATAAGTAATTTTATTTGATTTGTCTTATTAACTAGATTTGGCTTCTTTTTCATCAATCACACATTATGTTTCTCGTTTGACATCTGATTAGTTTTATTTCCATTGTAATTTGATTTCCCTTCTACTCTAGTGAAATTCGACTAGTTATTGGTCATTCGCACCTCTTTTCCTTCCCTTCATGGTTGAAAAAGGATTCCGTAGATCGATTGTTGTCATTTAGATTGATTCAATGGATTTTGAGGCAATAATATTCGAAATTGGTCATGGAATGTTGTGGATAAGATTTGGATAGAAAATGATTGATTTTAAGGGTCATTCGTGAGGTATGGTGTTCGGTTTTGGTTTTGAGTAAACGATAGATCCTAGGTTCAATGTGTGATCACTTAGTGTGATAACAATGAATCTTATAATAAGATTTGATTAAATTTGTTTGTAAGTGTGTTCGGAAGGTTTGTGAATCGAAACTCCGTAGCATTTGAGGTTATTACCAAAAGGAAAAAGCAATCAATGTTAGAATTATTGTTGTTTCATGTTTTTCGTACAATTAGTTCCTTTCCCATGTATTTACTTATGCTTTTGTGAAGACATTGATCCACTAATATGTAGTTGCATAATTTTGATTAAAATACAATTAGTTCCTTTCCCATGTAACACCCAGTTATTTTTTTTCTAAAAGACAAGAAAATTAAGAATAAAAGAAAGAAAAGCTATAAGGTCCAAGTGGAGTGACCAAAAGTGTCGAAAAAGACAAAACTTTAGAAAAGTTGGTAATAAAGGTGGCATGGCCGCCAATCACCTTTTCTACACCCAATTCTCGGTCGTTTTAGAGAGAGAAACAAGGGAAGATGAGCAGAACTCGGTTCTGAAGAAGAAGAACAAAAGAGGTCGAATTCAAAGAAAGAATTCAAGGTTTTTATGCTTTTATGTCGGGTTTTATCCCGGTTATGTGCTTGTATGCTTATGGGTTGTGTTTGTGCTCGGGTGTGTGTGTTGTTGGTGTTGTTACTAGTTGTTTTGAACTCTTTGCAAGCGGGTTAAAAGGAAGAACACCCAAGTTGCACGAGGTAGGTTCTAGACCCCGGTTTTTACATGTTTTGAAACATATTTGGGGCTGAAAACGTATTAAAATGATTTTTACAAAGTGTACGTGAATACCCGTTTGTAATTTGTATGTTGGATGTTAGTTCTGGATGGTTTATAGACTACCCGTGTTTAGAATAGCCACATTATGCTTAGAACGGATGGATTCGATGATTAGGATTGAAAATATCCTAGAAACATGTTTACAGAATGCTCATGCTCCTAGATAAGTGTTCATATGTCTGAAATTACCTTAGAAAGAATTAAGTGTAAGTCATGCGCCTAAACAATAGCTCATGCGCCTAAACAGTAGCTCATGCACCAAAAATTTACCTTAGAAATGTTTAAGTTCTGCCCATGTGCCTGAACAGTGGTCCATGTGCCTAGAAATGTTAGCCGGATGACTAAGGGCAGGGCCATGCCCCCCAATAGTGCCCATGCACCCAAGTGGCCCATGCGCCTAAGTGTTCATGCATCTAAATAGTACCCATGCGCTTAGATTGCGCTGGAATTTACTAAGTGTTCAGACATCCAGAAGTCCCCATGCGCCTGAAAGTGGCCCATGCGCCTAAGTGTTCCCCATGTGCCTGAATAGTGTCCATGCGCCGCATAGTGCCCATGCGCCTAGGACTTAGATTATTTTTCAGATTTTTGGGGAAAATGTGTAACGTAGGCTTTGACTTGGAAAATTCCCGGGGGACTATAAGTTGACTTTTGGGGTCATAAATAGTATGATGGGCATGTTATGGATGATGATGACCATGATGATGTTGCATGATTATGCATGATGTATGTTATGTATGTATGATGCCCTGTGATGATGTATTCATGGTATGTTATGTTATGTTCCTATGATGATGAATGTTAATCTTTCCATGGCTTTACGCTTTATTCTAATGAATGAACCGGAAGTATTATGTAACGCAAAGTGAAAGATAATGAAAGAGGAACACGATGAATGAATGCATGCATTAACGAACGAATGAACGTAAAAAGTCTTGCAAGCAAATGTATGGAGATTCACACCCAATGAAGGGTGTTAGCTCAACTGTGTGCAAGTTAGCTACCCCAGAAGGATGCACATTGGGGTCCAATCCTTGTGATTGACCACACGTATGGGATCCTTGCCGCTTGCCCAAGGTACTGGAGTCAGCTTGGTGCACAATGTTTGAGGTCTATGAAAGACCTCAGGCCCAGTAACTAGCTTCGTGCACAATGTTCGAGGTATAGCATATGGCATTGATCTGGAATGAAACGAAAAGATGAACGGTGAATGTACTTGCCTCAGGTACTGGAGTCAGCTTCGTGCACCATGTTCGGGGTCCATGATAGGCCTGAGGCCCAATAACAAGCTTCGTGCACAATGTTCAGGATAATGTACATGTCGCAAGATGTAATGAATGAACGATGGTTAATGAAAGTAATGAAAGATAATAACGATTTTATCTCTATGTACGTATGATGTATGATCACGAACGAACGAAACATATAGTATGGACTCTATAAAGGAATAAACAACAATTTTATGTATGTTTTATTATAAAACTAGAACCCACTGAGCAACGCTGACTTTTATACGTTTTCAGTTGGCAGGTAAACGTTGCTGGGGATGGCACGAGGCGGCTGCTTAGCTCTTTTGGATGGCATGTATTTAATTAAGGCTTTTGTGATGTAATACAATGATATAATTTTGTAACCGACAAATGATGCATTATTTTGCAAAAATTTTTAGGATGAAATGAAATGCCCCTTGTTTTATGTTTTTCGCTGCAATGTTTTGATGATTAAATGTAAAGTATATTTTACGTGCGATGAATACCAGCTGTAAGCGTCCCGGGAACGGGGTCTTACAAGTTAGTATGAGAGCCAAAGTTTAAGTGAAATTGGAAAATTTTCAATATAAACCTTAACTTAAACTGAGAATGGGACGGAATGGGAATGGGATGCCAATTGAGTAGCTGCGTGCCATCAGGTATTTTCATAATATTAACCGGTTTATGTGCGCATGGTATGTGGTTAAGTGTTGTATGTAGATTTAAATACTGATGTAGTGAGGACAGGTAATGCTCGGGGTATGAAGAGTAAAGTAAGTGGCTAATCACAACCGGCCACTGTAATTAGGGATTTACTATACTTGACATAAACTGAGCTGTTCCCACGAGTGACCGTGTTGGTGTTTGAATCTTTCAGTGTGAGTTAGAGGATGGTCGGTGGTAGAACTTCGAAAGTTTCGTGAGGTGAAGATTGTGGTGGACGTGGTGCTGGACCGCGTGTCACAAGAAGTATGGCTAGGGCTGCTGAAGTAGCACTCAAAGAGCCTGAGATCCATCACCCGGAAGCCGGTGAAGATAGTGCTAGTCTGAGGACCCTGTTGACAAAGGCCATTGTCGAGGGAGTTCTGTCACACCCCCGCTAAGGGCGGAAACACGGGGATGTAACGAGACAGTAATAGTCATAACACATGGTAAGCGATAGAGATACAATAATAACAGTGATGACAAGCGTGTCATGACGACACCCGACAACAAGGGGACTTGTGTCGTGTTTTGTTAGTATTCACGACAACATAGCCATAAGCATAGACATGATACATAAATCATAATACATAGATGATAACATTGTATGCAATTCCGACAACCCGGGAACAAGTTACAAAGTATAATGTTGTTTGAAACAGATACAACAATTGTTTTCAAAATGACAAGTTTAGCCCGAAAAATGCATCCTAGGGTCTCCACTAAGGCAGCACACCTAGAACCTCAGCTAGCATGATCACCTGAAAAGATATGATCAAAATGGTCAACAAAATTGTTGGTGAGTTCGCAGGTTTAAAGTAAATAAGTAATTGATGCTGTATAAAGTTGTTGCAGAATACCGTGCATACAGTTATATGTAAGAAAAATCACATGACAAGAGCTTTACAACCAAACCTAATGACGTACATAAAGAATCTTGTCAGAATATATTCACCGAAGGCGCGTTCCTGGCTTTTGTTGGTACTAACTAGTATACCAACACGAGGGTGGGGGTGTCAACCCAGTAGTACTACCAATACCTAACCGTCGGTTCTACACTGGAATTAAATGGTTGTAAGAAAGAACCACAAAGCAGACTCAAGCATGTATGAGATAAGTACCCACAAAACAGTAGCACGTTGATTCTAAGTATGTAAATTGTATGTATGTTGTACAGCATAGAAAACGGGCGAGCATACTTTTCCCCATGTTTGTAAATGTTTGCAAAGTAGTATAAGCACAAAAGGGTCCACGAAACTCACATGTTAAGTGGTAAGTATGAAAGATCAGATTCCCAACAGTTGAATGCAATGAACGGTCAACACCTATTGACAGTCATTGTTAAGCATTAATGACGTGTATAAAGCGTATAGTAATGTTTGGTCGGTTCGGGTTGTATCGGTTCGGTCGTGGGTAGCACACACACAAGCGGACACACGCATCAGATCTTATGTAGATCCAAGTACTAAGAGTAGTCGTCATTGCTTATGACATCCGTGTAAAGATCTCATTGTTATGAAAGATAGCACTTGTTAAGTATTTGTAGTTCCAAATGGGTTGTCGATAATTGTAAAATGTTAGGTTGATTTCAACTGAAATAGTATGTGCATGTTGATAGCTTTGACTTTAATCTTTGTGGTTAAGCAATGACACTTTTACTGATGTTACCTTATCATCATCAGACGTTCAAGGGGAAATTCACACTCAACATCATCAGTCACGCAACAGGACCAGACGCTCGACTCAATGCTCCATCCGTACGAATCAACCTTCAATCATACGAATCAGCTTCATTCGTACGATTGAGTCTTTATTCGCATGAATGGCATTCAGTCGTACCACACAACACACATTTACACGACCCAACCTCCATGTGCACGAATCAACCCTCAATCGTGCGAATTAGCTACTTTCATGCGATTGAGCCTTCATTCGTGCGATTGGACTCCAATCGTGCGAAACACGCATGATCGCATACTTTCAGTTGGTCACCTGACTCAATCGCACACACACTCATCCGCATTGACTCAATCGCACACATATTCATTCGATCACACAACTTAGTCGCATGACATCCGTAGTCGCACGATTCAGTCGCCTGAAAGACACAATTGCATGACTCAGTCGCACGACTCACCCAGTCGCACGGCTCAGTCGCATGACAGACCCAGCCGCCTGAACTGCAGGTTCGCGACTGCAGAAGTGCACAGCAGCCTTCGGCTGCTCCGAGCATGGGTTTTACACAACAAGGACTTGCAGAAACACTCTACAAACATACACAAACATGAAACACAAGCAGAAAGATCTCACATGCACCCACACGACCTCATGTGTTTGAGTTGAACCCGAACACCCGAAACCCTAGTTTGGACAGCCGTGAATAAGCAAGGAAAGGGACAACCAAGGTCGTCTACCTGCTAGAATAGAGTAGACTAGGCCGTAGATGGAGTCTAGACGACAAGAACAAGACCAAGCGGGTTGGATTTAGTGCTAGAATGAAAAATATGTGAAGAAGAAGGTGAAGAGGATGAAGAAGATGAAGATGAAATAAGATTAGGGGCTAGAGTATGGGCTTATATACCCAGCCCAAGTTTGCAAAATGGCGAGTTTAGTCCCTGCACTTAACCCTCGAGTTCCCCAAAATTTGTTTCGGTTAATTACGACCTTAAAATGTTCGTTATATTAAGGTTAAAAGCGTGTTTAATGGTAATTGATAGTCTAAAATGGTTTTATTAATGACAATGGTTGAAATTAAAAATGAGATATTTGGTGGTAATGGTGATGAAATTTCTAAAAGGTTTATGCTTAGCACACGTTCTCGGAGGAAGTACAGGCACAAGGGAAAATAAAGTAGACATGATTCCTTAAAGCAGGAGTTCATGAAGAAAAGGAAGAATAATTAAAACAATTCTATGCTTATTTATGTCATTCGACGGACCTTAAGGTGACGGATGTCATAGTATCCCCCAGTTGAGAGAATTTCATCCCGAAATTCAGCTGGAGTTAGGTCCAAGAGTGTCATCCATGAATAGGTGTGGGTATTTGAGTTTCATTTGATCTTCCTGTTCCCATGTAAACTCTCGCCCTCGTTTTGAATTCCACCTTACGCGAACAATTGGTATTCTGCTGCGCTTGAACTGTTTGACCTTACGATCCATGACCTCAATGGGTTCCTCAATAAAATGAAGCTTTTCGTCGATTTTGATATCATCAATGGGTATGTGAAGTGATTCGTCAGCCAAACACTTCTTGAGGTTCGACACATGGAAAATATCCTGCACACCGTTGAGTTCTTATGGTAACCTTAATCAATAAGCCACTGGACCAATTCCTTCTGTAATCCTGAATGGTCCAACTTAGCTTGGGGCTAACTTCCCTTCTTTCCAAACCGAACAACTCCTTTCCAAGGAGAGACTTTGAGTAACACTCGGTCCCCAACGTTGAATTCTAGAGGCTTTACGATTGTCGCGTAGCTCTTTTGGCGATATCTAGCGGCTTTCAGAGTATCATTGGTTTGGAAGATCTTGTCGGTTGTTTCCTGAATGATCTCTGGGCTTGTTAACTGACTTTCACCAATCTTGGCCCAACAAACGGGTGATCTACACTTCCTTCTGTACAACGCTTCGAACGGAGCACACCCAATGCTGGTGTGGTAGCTGTTATTGTAAGAGAACTCAATCAATGGCAAATGAGTATCCCAACTACGACCAAAGTCGATTACACACGCTCTCAGAATGTCTTCTAGCGTTTGTATGGTTCGTTCACTTTGGCCATCTGTTTGAGGGTGATAGGTGGTACTCATGTCTAATCGAGTTCCCATCGCTTTCTGTAGTGTTTGCCAAAATCATGAAGTGAATCGGCCATCACGGTCGGATATGATTGACACCGGCACTCGTGTCTTGTCACGACCTCTTTTATGTACAATCTTGCCAACTTGTCCATTTTGTAGTCTTCTCGGATTGGCAAGAAGTGTGCTGATTTCGTCATTCGATCCACTACGACCCATATCGAGTCATGCCCGTTGCTCACTCAAAGGAGTTTGGTAATGAAGTCCATGGCTATGTTCTCCCATTTCCATTTGGAAATCTCAGGTTGCTGTAACAGTCCCGATGGTTTCTGATGTCCAGCTTTAACTTTCGAGCAGGTCAAGCATCTGCTGACGTACGTGGCAATGTCTTTCTTTAGGCCTGGCCACCAGTACAGATCTTTGAGATCGTGGTACATCTTGTCCACGCCAGGATGAATAGAATATCGCGTCTTGTGTGCTTCATCCATGACCAAGGTACGTACACCTCCCCACTTGGGTACCCATATACGGTCCACGAAGTACTGTACGCCATCGTCCTTGCACATCAGTTGTTTATCCAACCCTCGGAATTCTTCTCCCGCAAGGTTTTCTTCTTTCAACGCCTCACTTTGTGCAATTTGGATCTGAGCTTTCAATTTGTTTGAATGGTCGATCCCAAAGCTCGAGCACGTAGTGGTTTCACGCATTCTTTGCGGCTTAGAGCATCAGCCACCACATTAGCTTTCCCCGGATGATACCGGATTTCACAATCGTAGTCACTATAAGCTCTACCCAGCGTCGCTGTCGCATATTGAGTTCCTTCTGATCCAGAATATGTTGAAGGCTTTTATGATCTGTGTATATGATGCATTTGGTTCCATACAGGTAATGCCTCCATATTTTAAGTGCGAATACTACAGCGCCCAACTCAAGATCATGAGTCGTGTAGTTCTTCTCGTGCACCTTAAGTTGTCGCGAAGTGTAGGCAATCACCTTATCTTTCTGCATTAGTACACATCCCAACCGTTGATGCGAAGCATCACAGTACACCACAAAATCATCAGTTCCGTCTGGGAGGGACAATATTGGTGCATTGCACAACTTATCTTTCAGCGTTTGGAACGCCCGTTCTTGCGCATCTCCCCAATCAAACTTCTTGTCTTTCTGAGTCAGCAACGTCAACGGTTGAGCGATCATTGAAAAGTTCGCAATGAAACGACGATAGTATCCGGCTAATCCTAAGAACTGCCGTATCTCTAAAGGTGTCTGGGGTGTATCCCATTTCTTTACAGCTTCGATCTTGCCGGGATCTACATGAATCCCGTCCTTGTTAACCACATGACCCAAAAACTTCACCTCTCGCAGCCAGAATTCACACTTCGGGAACTTAGCAAAACGTTTCTCGTCTCTTAACAGTTCCAGTATTGCTCAAGGTGTTCTTCATGATCCTCTTTCGATTGAGAGTAGATAAGTATGTCGTAATGAATACGATCACAATCTTATCCAAGTAAGGTTTGCACACCCGATTCATCAGGTCCATGAACACAGCTGGTGCGTTAGTCAATTCGAACGGCATGACCAAGAACTCATAGTGCCCATAACGAGTTCTAAACGCTGTCTTCGGTACGTCCTCCTCAAAAACCCTTAGTTGGTGATATCCAGATCGAAGGTCGATCTTGGAAAAATACAAAGCTCCTTGTAACTAATCAAACAGGTCGTCGATCCTGGGGAGAGGATACCGATTCTTCACAATTAGTTTGTTCAACTCACGGTAGTTGATGCACATACGGAACGACCCATCCTTCTTCTTGACAAATAACACCGGTGCTCCCCAAGGCAAGTGACTCGGCTGAATAAAACCCTTCTCCAGTAGTTCCTGTAACTGGCTAGATAACTCTTGCATTTCAGACGGTGCCAACCGATACGGTGTCTTTGCTACCGGTGTAGCTCCAGGAAGCAACTCTATAGGAAATTCCACCTGCCATGGAGGAGGCAAACCAAGCAAGTCATCAGGAAATACATGTGGGTAATCACACACTATAGGGATATCTGCCAATTTCTGCTCCTCTTCCTTCTTTTCCACCACATGAGCCAGAAAAGAGTAGCACTGTTTTCGTAAACTCCAGCATGCTTTCATGCAGGAAATAAGTTTAAGTTTCTCCTCGGTCTTTCTCCTTGAATTCTGAGTACTCCCCCGTCTGACATAGGGATTCGCACTACCTTGTCTCGACAGACAATCTTGGCTCCGTGTTTCGACAACCAATCCATTCCTACAATCACGTCGAAACTTCCTAACTCAAAGGGTATCAAGTCTATATCGAAGGCGTGATTCTCTAATACTATCGAGCACTTTCTAATAATCTCGTCACCTTGAACAATCCTACCATTGGCCATTTCTACAGAGTAGCTAGTTTCTAGCCTACTAGGTCTCAAATCGAGCAATGGCACAAATTCGGAAGATATAAAGCTATTGTCTGCTCCAGTGTCAAATAATACAGATGCAAAGTGATTATTGAGTAAGTGCGTACCCGTGACAACATTTGGGTCCTGAGGGGCATCATTGGCTCCAATGACAAAAGCGCGTCCCCGAGCCGCGTTCCTCTGGTTTGTCGGGCCTTGATTTCCAGCTATAGCCATAGTCTGATGTTGGTTTTTCCCTTGTTGGACCGATGCCCGATTCAGTTTGGGGCACATGTTCTGGTAGTGATCAGGGCTTCCACACTCATAGCAGCCCCTGGCGTTCCCGGCGGGGTTAACCGCGTTGACTGGTGCGACCATATTCGGCACTGTTCTGCAGTCTCTTGCTAAATGTCCCGGCGTCTACAGTTAGCGCACACCGGCACGGCATAGCTGGGGGATGATGAAAGTTGCACCTATCGCATCGGGGGTGCGGACCCACATATTCTCACCTGCCCTGGGTCACGGCCACAAAATATCTGGTTGTCTTGGCCCTTTTCTCGAATTTCCCGGCACTCGACCGGCTTGTTTCCCCAACTTCTTTCCTTTTCTCTTCTCCCCTACCCAATACCCCTGTTCTCACCATCTCATCAGTTAGAGCGCCAACCTTCAGAATCGCGCTCTGAATAGTAGGAGGAACAGTAGCGGTTACCATTGCCCGGATTTGAGGCGCAAGTCCCCAAATGTGCCTCTCTATCCTTTTTGATTCTGGGGTGACTAGATGCGGAACCAACCTTGCCAGCTCGTGAAACGATCGGTGTAAGCTGGGTGCCCAGCCCCCACCATGGCATGATTCCAGAACTCATGCTCAAGTTTTTGCATCTCATTAAGAGGACAGTACTCCTTGGTGATTAGGGCCTTGACCTCATCCCACGACATTTGCATCGCCGATTCTTCCTCTAGCCTGAATCTGAGTATTCCACCATGTTAGTGCCTTGCCCTGTAGTGAGCAAGTGGCGTACTTAATCCTTTGACTATCGAGGCATTCGCTGATGTTGATCACGACCTCCATCTTTTCAAGCCATGTGGTAGGGCTATGGCTCCACCTTTGCCATCAGAATCTCGTGGTTTACAAGCCACAAATTCCTTATATGAATATCCCCGTCTAACATTCACAATTCCAGTTTCATTACCGGCTGTACCACCATTTCAGGTCTCCTGATTGCTTTCGTTCCCAGTCGGGTACCCGTTATCCTCGTTATCATGGCCACCATCCCCGTCGGGGTGAGAATTCTAAAGAGCATCGCTCACTTGGGCCGCGATAGTCGGAATTAGTGCGGCCAGCTGTTGAGCGATTAAGGCTGCCATATCAGGATTTCCTGCTCTTGGAGTGACATTGGTAGGACCATCACTTGTTCTCGGTGCTCTACCTCTACCTCTGCCTCTGCCTCTCGGGGCTTCACTTCCGCCACTGCTGCTGCGGGTAACTCTTCGAGGCGGCATGTTCTAATCATAAGAATAGCAAATGCATAAGTTTTAACCGTTGTAGGACACATTATCCATGTCACATTAAGGTCTAACTTTCCGGGTTAAGACCATACTTATGGTTGTCACACATCGCATAGAAATCGTAAATTTCTCACACCATGTATAAGTAATGTCCAAAAAGTGTTCCATCATAATGATGGCATGTCCATGCATGAAATCAAGTTTAGTCTAGCGGAGGTTGCCTATTTCCTCCTCTTTCGAGGTCTCAGACATAACCTCCTCGAGGTAAATCCCAGTGCTTAAGGTCAAACGCAATAGCATGATCTATGAAGATCTCTTTGGGATTAATACCCGGATTGATAAAACAACTCGGTGCGCAGAGGGAACGGAAGATCCAATATAAACATCCCGTAAAGGGTGAGCACAAGGGCTCCCTCACGGGGTGAAATGATCACGAAACACATAGTTAATCGAATAAGTAATGAGGAACACGTATGAGATACAAAATGCACACAACCCTGGCATGCAAATCTACATGAAGGTTCCTAGGTTATAGTCTAGGTCAAGTGTATTGCCTAATTCTCTATAACCAATGGCTCTGATACCAGTCTGTCACACCCCCGCTAAGAGCGGAAACACGGGGATGTAACGAGACGGGAATCGTCATAACACATGGTAAGCGATAGAGATGCAATAATAACAGTGATGACAAGCGTGTCATGACAACACCCGACAACAAGGGGACTTGTGTCGTGTTTAGTCAGTATTCACGACAACATAGCCATAAGCATAGACATGATACATAAATCATAATACATAGATGATAACATTGTATGCAATTCCCACAACCCGGGAACAAGTTACAAAGTATAATGTTGTTTGAAATAGATACAACAATTGTTTTCAAAATGACAAGTTTAGCCCGAAAAATGCATCCTAGGGTCTCCACTAAGGCAGCACACCTAGAACCTCAGCTAGCATGATCACCTGAAAAGATATGCTCAAAATGGTCAACAAAATTGTTGGTGAGTTCGCAGGTTTAAAGTAAATAAGTAATTGATGTTGTATAAAGTTGTTGCAGAATACCGTGCATACAGTTATAAGTAAGCAAAATCACATGACAAGAGCTTTACAACCAAACCTAATGACGTACACAAAGAATCTTGTCGGAATATATTCACCCAAGGCCCGTTCCTGGCTTTTGTTGGTACTAACTAGTATACCAATACGAGGGTGGGGGTGTCAACACAATAGTACTACAAATACCTAACCGTCGGTTCCACACTGGAATTAAATGGTTGTAAGAAAGAACCACAAAGCAGACTCAAGCATGTATCAGATAAGTACCCACAAAACAGTAGCACGTTGATTCTAAGTATGTAAATTGTATGTATGTTGTACAACATAGAAAATGGGCGAGCATACTTCTCCCCCATGTTTGTAATTGTTTGCAAAGTAGTATAAGCACAAAAGGGGCCACGAAACTCACATGTTAAGTGGTAAGTATGAATGATCAAGATTCGCAACAGTTGAATGCAATGAACGATCAACACCTATTGACAGTTATTGTTAAGCATTAATGACGTGTATAAAGCGTATAGTAATGTTTGGTCGGTTCGGGTTGTATCGGGGTCGTGGCTAGCACACACACAAGCGGACACACGCATCAGATCTTATGTAGATCCAAGTACTAAGAGTAGTTTTCATCGCTTATGACATCCTGTAAAGATCTCATTGTTATGAAAGATAGCACTTGTTAAGTATTTGTAGTTCCAAATGGGTTGTCGATAATTGTAAAATGTTAGGTTGATTTCAATTGAAATAGTATGTGCATGTTGATAGCATTGACTCTAATCTTGTGGTCAAGCAATGACACTTTTACTGATGTTACCTTATCATCATCAGACGTTCAAGGGGAAATTCACACTCAACATCATCAGTCACACAACAGGACCAGACGCTCGACTCAACACTCCATCCGTACGAATCAACCTTCTATCGTACGAATCAGCTTCATTCGTATGATTAAGTCTTCATTCGCATGACTGGCATTCAGTCGTACCACAAAACACACATTCACACGACCCAACCTCGATGCGCACGAATCAACCATCAATCGTGCGAACTAGCTACTTTCGTGCGATTGAACCTTCATTCGTGCGATTGGACTCCAGTCGTGTGAAACACGCACGATCACATACATTTAGTCGGTCACCTGACTCAATCGCACACACACTCATCCGCATTGACTCATTCGCACACACATTCATTCGATCACACAACTCAGTCGCATGACATCCCTAGTCGCACGATTCAGTCGCCCGAAATACACAATCGCATGACTCAGTCGCACGACTCACCCATTCGCACGGCTCAGTCGCATGACAGACCCAGTCGCCTGAACTGCAAGTTCGCGACTGCATAAGTGCAGTCCGAGCACGGGTTGTACACAACAAGGACTTCCAGAAACACACTACAAACATACAAAAAAATGAAACACAACCAGAAAGACCTCACACGCACCCACACGACCTCATGTGTTCGAGTTGAACCCAAACACCCGAAACCCTAGTTTGGACAGCCGTGAATAAGCAAGGAAAGGGACAACCAAGGTCGTCTACCTGCTAGAATAGAGTAGACTAGGCCGTAGATGGAGTCTAGACGACAAGAACAAGACCAAGCGGGTGGATTTGGTGCTAGAATGAAGAAGATATGAAGAAGAAGGTGAAGAGGATGAAGAAGATGAAGATGAAATGAGATTAAGGGCTGGAGTATGTGCTTATACACCCAACCCAAGTTTGCAAAATGGCGAGTTTAGTCCCTGCACTTAACCCTCGAGTTCCCCAAAAAATTTTTCGGTTGATTACGACCTTAAAATGTTCGTTATATTAAAAGCATGTTTAATGGTAATTGATAGTCTAAAATGGTTTTATTAATGACAATGGTTGAAATTAAAAATGATATATTTGGTGGTAATGGTGATGAAATTTATAAAAGGTTTATGCTTATCACACGTTCTCAGAAGAAGTACAGGCACAAGGGAAAATAAAGCAGACATGATTCCTTAAAGCTGGAGTTCACGAAGAAAAGGAAGAATAATTAAAATAATTCTATGCTTATTTATGTCGTTCGACGGACCTTAAGGTGACGGATGTCACAAGTTCAACGGGCCATGCAGACGATTCGTCCGGGTATAGTGACTGAGGTAATTAAGGCGGTAAAGGAGACGACCGCAAAGGAAATGAACAAGGAGGGTAGCAATGACAAGAACTGCAACGGAAAGCGGGTCGAACGTGGGGATTGCACTGCATATAAAAAGGTTGCCAGGACGCATAACCGGTGTGTAGCTTCATCCGGTGCGAGGATAAGGAAGTGTGGCAGATGTGAAAGGGAGCATACCGGTGAGTGCAGGATTGGGATGAATGTATGCTTTAGGTGTGGCAAGCCTGGCCACATCGCTAGAGACTGTAAGAAGCCATGCAACGAGAGTTTTGGCACAATGATGGCGACTGGAATTGCGGGGTCGAACAGGTGTGATAAGTATGGATGCAGGAACCTCGGGAAATGTAGATTGGGGAGCAATGTCTGTTTCCGATGTGGAAGGACCGGACACGTAGCGAAGAACTGCGATATGAGGTGCTGCTTTTCTTGTGGTGAAGAAGGTCACGTGAGCAGGGACTGTAAGAAGCTGAGGGCGGAGAGCTCTGGGGTGAAGAAGAAGCTGGAGGAAGGATGGCAGAGAGCAGGTGCCCGAGCTTACACCATGACCCGGGGAGTAGGCCAGAGCTGATCCCGATGTCGTGTCAGGTATGTTTGTAGCAAACCAACTTATGCATCTCTATTGTTTGATTATGGTGCTAGCAAGAGTTTTATTTCCACTACTTTCTGTGCTAAGTTGCTTATTAGTAGTAGAAAGGTCAGTGCACCATTCAATGTAGAAACTGCTATCGATAAGTCCACTAGAATTACTGAGGGTTAGAGGACTGTGCCCTGGAACTAGAAGGTCATAGGTTTGCTCCTAAGTTACACGTGATACCCATAGGTGGATTTGATGTAGTACTAGGGATGGACTGGTTAGCAACCTACGAGCCAAACATCGTGTGTCGTAAGAAGATGATCCGATTGACAACGCCTAACGGAAATGAGGTGACGGTTTATGGTGATCGCGTCACAACAATCCCGAGGGTGATTTCAATGGCGGTGGCGGGAAAGTGCATAAGACGCGGATGTAGTGCCTACTTGGCATAGATAAAAGATGTGGATGCGTTAGTACCGCAATTATCCGAAGTACCAGTGGTGCGCGACTTTCCGGACGTATTCCCGGAAGACTTACCCGATGTGGCACCAGATCGCGAGGTTGAGTTCCAAATTGACTTGATACCTGGTGCTCAACCTGTTGCCAAGGCACCATACCAGTTGGCTCCGACTGAGATAAAAGAGTTAATGGAGCAGTTACAAGAACTGCTGGATAAGGGGTTCATTAGACCGAGTATCTCTCCATGGGGTGCTCCGGTATTATTTGTGAAGAAGAAAGACGGTAGTATGAGGATGTGTATTGACTACCGAGAGTTGAACAAGTTGACGGTGAAGAACCGATACCCCCTACCAAGAGTAGACGATCTGTTTGATCAGCTCCAAGGTGCCAGTTGGTTTTAGAGGATAGATCTCCGATCTTGTTACTATCAACTAAAAGTGAAGGAGCAGGACATTCCTAAAACAGCTTTTCTCACGCGCTACGGTCACTACGAATTCCTCATTATGTCATTTGGATTGACCAATGCGCCAGCTGATTTTATGGATCTGATGAATCGAGTGTGTGGTCCAATGTTAGATAAATTGGTGATTGTGTTCATTGACGATATCCTGATTTATTCGAAGAGTGAGATTGAGCATGTCGGTCACATTCGGGAGGTTCTGGAGACGTTAAGAATGGAGAAGTTGTATGCAAAATTGTCCAAGTGCACGTTTTGGTTACCTGAAGTTTAGTTCTTGGGTCATGTCGTGAATCCCGATGATATTATGGTGGACCCGGCTAAGGTAAAGGCAGTGACGCAATGGAAGTCTCCAAAGACGCCATCCGAGATTCGTAGTTTCTTGAGTTTGGCGGGCTACTATAGGAGATTTATCCAAGACTTCTCTAAGATTGCTTCTCCACTGACTAAGTTGACCCGGAAGGATGTAAAGTATGTATGAGGTCAGGCTCAGGAGAAGGCATTCGAGGAGTTGAAGGCGAGGTTAACTCAAGCTCTTGTCTTGTCATTACCCGATGGAAGCGAAGATTGGGTGGTGTATTCAGACGCTTCTTACTCGGGGTTGGGGTGTGTGTTAATGCAAAGAGGAAAAGTTATAGCCTACGCATCCCGACAATTGAAGGTTCATGAGGTCAACTACCTTACTCATGACTTGGAACTAGCAGTCGTGGTCTGTGCACTAAAGATTTGGAGGCACTATCTGTATGGAACAAAGTGCACCATCTTCACCGACCACAAGAGCTTAAAGTACTTCTTTGAGCAGAAGGACCTGAATATGAGGCAGAGGCGATGGTTGGAGCTTATAGAGGATTATGATTACGAGATCCATTACCATCCGGGCAAAGCCAACGTGGTGGCCGATGCTCTTAGCCGGAAGGAGAGGCCCGAACTGATTCGGGTGAAAGCATACCAACTAATCATGACCTCTGACGTAATGATGCAAGTCAAGGAGTTTCGGGATGAGGCATTAAGAGAAGATCATCTAAACCCTGAAAGAATGAGAGGTCTGGTTGGGGAATTGAGTGAAAACACACTTGGTGTTAAGACTTGATTTGGACGGGTGTGGATTCCTCGTTTCGGGAATCTACGTGTGAATATTATGGACGAAGCTCACAAGACCCGATACTCTATCCATCCTGGTGCCACAAAGATGTACCAAGACATGAAGAAGGATTATTGGTGGCTGGGTATGAAGCGTGACGTGGTGGACTATGTGAGCAAATGCCTTACTTGTTTGCAAGTGAAGGGGGAACATCAAAAGCCGTATGGGAAGATCCAACCTTTGGATATACCAGAATGTAAGTGGGAGCATATCACCATGGATTTCATTACGAAGCTGCCGCGTATTCCAAAAGAATATGATGCCATATGGGTGATTGTTGACCATTTGACAAAGAGTGCTCACTTCCTACCGATCCGCTAGACATATTCATCTGAGAGGTTGGCTGACTTGTTCATCAAGGAGGTTGTAACTCGTAATGGTTTGCGGGTGTCTATCGTGTCTGATCGCGACACTCGGTTAACATCTAAATTCTGGAAGAAATTCCACAATGCCATGGGGACGAGGTTACATATTAGCATGGCTTATCATCCCCAAACTGATGGTCAGTCAGAAAGGACCATTCAGACATTGGAAGACATGCTTCGGGCATGTGTGATTGACTTTGGAGGAAGTTGGGACGACCATTTACCGTTAGCTGAATTCTCGTACAACAATAGTTATCATGCCAGCATTGATATGCCACCATACGAGATGCTATACGGTAGGAGATGCAAAACAACCGTTTGTTGGGGTGACATTGGTCAAAAAGAGTTGGGAAGCATCGAGGTAATCAAGGGTACGATCGAGAAGCTCGGAAAGATTAAGGCTTTCATGAAGGCAGCTAAAGATAGACATAAGTCGTATGCCGATAAACGACGTAGACCGATCGAGTTCCAGGTGGTGACTGGGTTATGTTGAAGGTCTCACCTTGGAAGGGAATTATCAGATTCAGGAAGCGGGGCAAGTTGAGCCCAAGATATATAGGCCCTTCCGAATCATTGCTTGAGTAGGAGAGGTGGCCTATAGATTGGAGTTGCCAGATGAGTTAAGTGGAATACACCCCATAGTCCATGTATCTCATTTGAGAAAGTGTATAGCTGATGAAGACATGATTGTTCCACCGGAGGACATTGATGCTGATGAAAGGCTCAATTATGTAGAGCAAACAGTGGCAATCATTGATCGTAAAAAGAAGAGACTGAGGAATAAAGTGGTTCCTCTTGTACGTGTACAATGGAAGCACAGGAAGGGATCCGCGTCTACATGGGAGACTGAGGAGGAGAGGAGGCAACATTATCCTTATATATTCGAGGATAACAAGTTTCGGGGATGAAACCTATATAAGGGGGGTGGACTTGTAACACCCGGTTATTTTTTTTCTAAAAGACAAGAAAATTAGGAATAAAAGAAAGAAAAGCTATAAGGTCCAAGTGGAGGGACCAAAAGTGCCCAAAAGGATAAAACTTTAGAAAAGCTGGTGATAAAGGTGGCATGGCCGCTCATCACCTTTTCTACACCCAATCTCGGTCATTTTAGAGAGAGAAACAAGGGAAGATGAGCAGAACTCGGTTCTGAAGAAGAAGAACAAAAGAGGTCGAATTCAAAGAAAGAATTCAAGGTTTTTATGCTTTTATGTCGGTTTTATCCCGGTTATGTGCTTGTATGCTTATGGGTTGTGTTTGTGCTCGGGTGTGTGTGTGTGTTGGTGTGTTACTAGTTGTTTTGAACTCTTTGCAAGCGGGTTAAAAGGAAGAACACCCAAGTTGCATGAGGTAGGTTCTAGACCCCGGTTTTACATGTTTTGAAACATATTGGGGCTGAAAACGTATTAAAATGATTTTTACAAAGTGTACGTGAATACCCGTTTGTAATGTGTATGTTGGATGTTAGTTCTGGATGGTTATAGACTACCCGTGTTTAGAATAGCCACATTATGCTTAGAACGGATGGATTCGATGATTAGGATTGAAAATATCCTAGAAACATGTTTACAGAATGCTCATGCGCCCAGATAAGTGTTCATACATCTGAAATTGCCTTAGAAAGAATTAAGTGTAAGTCATGCACCTAAACAGTAGCTCATGAACCCAAAATTTACCTTAGAAATGTTTAAGTTCTCCCCATACGCCTAAACGGTGGTCCATGCGCCTAGAAATGTTAGTTGGATGACTAAGGGTAGGGCCATGCGCCCCAATAGTGCCCATGCGCCCAAGTGGCCTATGCGCCTAAGTGTTCATGCGTCTGAATAGTACCCATGCGCCTAGATTGGGCTGGAATTTACAAAGTGTCAGACGTCCAGAAGTCCCATGCGCCTGAAAGTGGCCCATGCGCCTAAGTGTTCCCCATGCGCCTGAATAGTGTCCCTGCGCCGCATAGTGCCCATGCGCCTAGGACTTAGAATATTTTTCTTATTTTTAGGGAAAATGTGTAAAGTAGGCTTTGACTTAGGAAATTCCCGGGGGACTATATGTTGACTTTTGGGGTCATAAATAGTATGATGGGCATGTTTTGGATGATGATGACGATGATGATGTTGCATGATATGCATGATGTATGTTATGTATGTATAATGCCTTATGATGATGTATGCATGGTATGTCATGTTATGTTTCTATGATAATGAATGTTTATCTTTCCATGGCTTTACGCGTTATGCTAATGAATGAACCGAAAGTATTATGTATAGCAAAGTGAAAGATAATGAAAGAGGAACATGATGAATGAATGCATGCATTAACGAACGAATGTACGTAAAAAGTCTTGCAAGAAAATGTATGGAGGTTCACACCCAATGAAGGGTGTTAGCTCAACTGTGTGCAGGTTAGCTACCCCAGAAGGATGCACACTGGGGTCCAATCCTTGTGATTGACCACACGTATGGGATCCTTGCCGCTTGCCCCAGGTACTGGAGTCAGCTTCGTGCACAATGTTCAGGGTCTATGAAAGACCTCAGGCCCAGTAACCAACTTCGTGCACAATGTTCAGGGTATAGCATATGGCATTGATCCGGAATGAAACGAAAAGATGAACGGTGAATGTAATTGCCTCATGTACTGGAGTCAGCTTCGTGCATAATTTTCGGGGTCCATGATAGACCTCAGGCCCAGTAACCAGCTTTGTGCATAATGTTCGGGGTAATGTAAATGTCATAAGATGTAATGAATGAACAATGGTTAACGAACGTAATGAAAGATAATAACGATGTTATGTGTATGTATGTATGATGTATGATCACGAACGAACGAAACGTATATTATGGACTCTGTAAAGGAATAAACGATGATTTTATGTATGTTTTATTATAAAACTAGAACCCACTCGGGAACGCTGACTTTTATACATTTTCAGTTGGCAGGTAAACGTTGCTGGGATGGCACGAGGCAGCTGCTCAGCTCTTTTGGATGGCATCTATTTAATTAAGGCTTTTGTGATGTAATACAACGATATAATTTTGTAACCGATAAATGATGCATTATTTTGCAAAAGTTTTTAGGATGAAATGAAATGCCACTTGTTTTATGTTTTCCGCTGCAATGTTTTGATGATTAAATGTAGAGTATATGTTTTCCGTGCGATGAATTACCAGCTGTAAGCGTCCCGGGAACAGGGTCTTATATCCCATGTATTTACTTAAGCTTTTGTAAAGACACTAATCCACTAATATGTAGTTGCATAATTTTGATTAAAATATAAGTAATTTTAATTGATTTGTCTTATTAACTAGATTTGACTTCTTTTTCATCAATCAAACATTATGTATCACGTTTGACATCTCATAGTTTTGTTTCCATTGTAGTTTGATTTTCACTTCTACTCTAGTGAAATTCGAGTAGTTTACTCGTCATTTACACCTAATTTCCTTCCCTTCATGGTCGAAAAAGGATTCATTTGATCAAAAGTTGTCATTTAGATTGATTCAATGGATTTTGAGCCATAGTATGCGAAATTAGTTGTGGATAAGTTTTGGGTAGAAGTGGATTGAGTTTAAGGGTCATTCGTGTGGTATCGTGTTCGGTTTTGGTTTTGAGTAAACAATAGATGCTAGGGTAAATGTGTGATCGATTAGTGTGTTACAGTGAAGTTTATAATTAGATTTGATTAAATTTTCTGGGTAGTGTGTATAGATGTCTTAACAATCAAAACTCCATAGCATTTAGGTTATTACCAAAAGGAAAAGCAATCAATGTTAGAATTATTGTTGTTTAATGTTTTTCGTATAATTAGTTCCTCTCCCATGTATTTAGTTAAGCTTTTGTGAAGACATTGATCCACTAATATGTAGTTGCATAATTATGATTAAAATATAAGTAAATTTATTTGATTTGTCTTATTAACATGATTTGGCTTCTTTTTCATCAATCACACATTACGTTTCACGTTTGACATCTGATTAGCTTTAATTCCATTTCAATTTGATTTTCCCTACTACTCTAGTGAAATTCGACTAGTTTATTCGTCATTTAAACCTCTTTTTCTTCCCTTAGTTGTTGAAAAAGGATTCCGTGTATCGATAGTTGTCATTTAGATTGATTCAATGGATTTTGAGGCAATAATATTCGAAATTGGATGTGGAATGTTGTGGATAACTTTTGGATAGAAGTGGATTGATTTTAAGGTCATTCATGCGGTATCGTGTTCGGTTTTGGTTTTGAGTAAAGAGTTGATCCTAGGTTCAATGTGTGATCGATTAGTGTGATAACAATGAATCTTATAATAAGATTTGACTAAATTTGTTAGGAAGTGTGTGGAGAAGGTTTGTGAATCGAAACTCCGTCGCATTTGAGGTTGTTACCAAAAGGAAAAGCAATCAATGCTAGAATTATTGTGTTTAATGTTTTTCGTACAATTAGTTCCTTTCCCATGTATTTACTTAAGCTTTTGTGAAGACATTGATCCACTAATATGTAGTTGCATATTTTGATTAACATATAAGTAATTTTAATTGATTTGTCTTATTAACTAGATTTGACTTCTTTTTCATCAATCAAACATTACGTATCACGTTTGACATCTTATTAGTTTTATTTCCATTGTAGTTTGATTTTCACTTCTACTCTAGTGAAATTCGAGTAGTTTACTCGTCATTTACACCTCATTTCCTTCCCTTCGTGGTCGAAAAAGGATTCATTGGATTGAAAGTTGTTATTTAGATTGATTCATTGGATTTTTAGCCAATAGTATGCGAAATTAGTTGTGGAATGTTGTGGATAAGTTTTGGGTAGAAGTGGTGGTTCATCGCACTTAAAACATTTAGAAAACATATATTAATTTTGCAGCGGAATTTAAAACTTTCTTTTATAACTAAAACATGTCATTTACAACATTAATTTTCATCTCAAAATACATGACATGTCAAAATACGGATGCCGGCCACAAAATGCTCGCAGTTGCTTATGCATCCATGCCTGCAACTCCTCAGCATCAACAATCAACATTTACCTGCCAACTATCATGCATACAAAAGTCAGCGACGCTGAGTGAGTTCTAGTTTTAATAATAAAATACTTTACTTTCGTTAAAACCGCTCTTTCAAAACATACTTTACTTTACATCATTCATGATCATGCATCACACGTACATACAGATAATATTATTATTATCATCATCATTACCCTCTACGTGGCACTTACCCACGATTACTGAGGTCGAATGACAGGGATCCTATTCTATGCTTTATTACGATAATTCATTAACGTTCGTACATACGTTCGCTCTTTCATACATTATCTTTTATTCATTTCTCTTTATTACTCGAATCTTGTCTCTTGCAATATCTCTTGTCCGAAGACTGTTGCTGTGCCGGGGCCTGCTCACAAACCCCCGACTCATGTCCGAAGACTGACACAGGCACCGTGATAAGTGAAAAAGATTCCATACGAGTCAATCACAGGGATTGAACTCCATCCGAGTCTGTTGCAACACAAATTCGCTCACCTCATCATCTCGTCTCATGCAATATCCGCGACTCATGTCCGAAGACTGATACTATGCCAGGGCCTGACACACAAACCCCCGACTCATGTCCGAAGACTGACACAGTACCGGTTACGTGACAAGGACCTCTTTTGAGTCTGTTGCGACACAGAGTCGCTCACGTCATACATATGCTTGGCTTTATGCCACACCCCCGAAGTTATACATAACTCCGGTAACAACACCCCTACCGAAGTAGGTAACAACACCCCTACCGAAGTAGGTAACGACACCCCTACCGAAGTAGGTAACAGCTTTGAAGGTCAGTCACAAAGACTGGAACCCTTGCGTGCACACTTTAGCTCAAATCGCACCTTCACATCATCGTACCCGAAGTACATATCGCACGGATCGCACACATAAGGAAGCCAGAATCGCACGCTATCTCATGGGTTAGCCAAGATCGCACGCTATAAAAACCACATGAGGCAGCCAAAATCGCACGCTACCCTTATGCCATCCATCGCACATATCACACCAATCGCACCATCGGAGCGGCCACAAAGACCGACACCCCCTGTGTGTGAGAACTCTCAGGGTTTAGCCAGAATCGCCCGCCATCCCATGGGTTAGCCAAGATCGCACGCTATAAAAACCACATGAGGCAGCCAAAATCGCACGCTACATAGCACACAGTAAATACCACATCGCACGTATCGGAGCAGTTACCAAAACTGAACTCCCATTGTGTCTATGTCCCCTTATGAGTAAGCCAAGATCGCACGCTATGATACACCACAGTTGAGCTAACGACCCTCGGTGAGTCGTGAACCTCCTTCCTTTCTTTCGCAAGCCATCCTATCTCTCATTTATTCGTTTATGCTCGTATTCATTCATTACGTTCCTCTTTTCATTATCTTCCACTTTACGTTACATAATACTTTCATTTAATTTTTTAGCGTTCAACGCAAAGCCAAGGAAGACATACGTACATAATAAGGAACATATACATAATCATAAACATACACCATCACCACACAGGCAACACCATACATGCCTAACACACATCAAACATAAGCCATCACATCATAACCAGGCTTATCTCCCCATTATACCCCTTGAAATACACTTAGAAAACCTCAAGTCCAATTTGGGCGCATGGGATCTTCCAGGCGCATGAGCATAAAAATTCTAAGTATAAAACAGTCTGGGCGCATGGGCACTATTTGGGCGTTTCAGCCCTGTTCAGGCACATCACCAACACTTAACCGTTTCAAGCACTTTGGGTGCATGGGCACTATTTAGGCGCATGGACAATACTTAGCCGTTTCAATCTCTCGGACGCATGGGCACTATTTAGGCACATGGTCCATACAGCCTTTTCTTCACTTGGGCGCATGGGCATTATTTGGCACATGGCCAACCCTTAGGCGCATGGCTAACACTCAGACGAATGGGCCAACATACTGGGCACATGGGCCACTATTTAGGTGCATGGCCAACCCTTGGGCGCATGGCCAACACTTAGACGCATGGGCCAACATGTTGGGCGAATGGGCCACTATTTAGGCGCATGGCCAACCCTTGGGCGCATGGCCAACACAGGCGTCTGGCCACTCATGCTGGACGCATGGACAACTGTTTGGGTGCATGAACCACTGTTCATGTTCATCAGACATTCTAAAATCTTTTCTATGCTACCAATTCACTCGATAATCATTCTAAGCATACCCAAACATAGATCTAACATACTAAGGCCATCTAAGCATGCTAAACATCATCACAAACCAATAATCATCACTATAACATGCATACATACATACAACATTCGGACATAAAACTGTAAGTCCATGGTTTCTTTAAACACGTTTACCTAGTATGCATAATAGCCCCATATCAGTTGAAAATCCGTAAAAGAGGGGTGCTACAAACTCACATTTAGCAGCTTTTGAGGAGCACTCTTCCCGTTCAAGTCCCACCTTCGATTCAGCTCTTGAATCCCAAAAACAAACTCTAAACAACTGGAACTTCGGTCAAGAACTCAATACTCAACTGAAACCGAGCTCATAGAAGAGAAGACTTACCTTTTTCAGCTTCTTCTTGCTCTTTCTCTCTCTAGAACCGAGCTCTCTCTCTCTTCTTCCTTTTCAGCCGTGAAGAAGATGATGAAGAAGGGAGAATGAGCAACCATGCCCTTTAATATCTTAAAATATAAAAAGTGTACTTTGTACACTTTTTCCCCTCCATTTGTGCATAATTTCCATTCCTTCCACTTACTTTTCTTTTCCTTTTGTTTCAATAAAATTTTAGGGTGTTACATATCGTGTCGGTTTTGATTTTGAGAAAACAATAGTCAATATTTTACAGTCAAAGAAAAGAATGAATAAAGTGAAAGAAAAGCAGAAAAGGAATAAAACCCAAGTTTAGGGTAAAAAGTGTCCAAAAGGACACAATGTTTGAAAAGTGGGTGTAAAAGGCGGTATGGCCACCCATATGTCACATGCACCTCTTGATGGATTCTATGTGCCCAAGACGAATAGAATATTGATGCGGTTAGTACGTTATGATCCAAGTCGGGTTATACCAAATAACAAGCTTAGCAAACACCAATTGATATTTAATTGATGATA
>JACCIX010000062.1:0-55000 GCA_025506515.1 Flaveria trinervia
TAAACTAGTGGGCTTGCAAGAGCTAAAATGCTTGAATGTACAAGTTTGGTTGTTGTGTCCTTGGTTAGCACTATTCTCCTCTTGACCATTTCCATTGTTGCTAGAGTTGGCCATTAAGGTGCTATTGAGTTCAACAACCATGGTCAGGATGACAACAGCCATTTGTCGAGCAATCATGGCGGCTAGCTTACAATTGGAACTTCCACTCTTTCCATGATGACGAGACATGCTGGAATATGCAAAATGAGTTAGACACGAGAAAAAGAATAACAAGGGGTATATTTCAAACAAGGATAAGTCAAGAGTTGTAAGGCACATGGAATGGTTTTATTTGGTAACGCATTACCATTTGGAAACGTTGACACGTCAAGGTAAATTGACCCATTCGTCTTAGAAACTTGTGTATGTTGACCATAGTTTATCACTCATCCCAGAAATCCCTAGGTAAGCACAACTAATCCCGTAGGATTATGCGATATGCTTGCCTTAGCCCGAGGGTCTTTTTCCAGGAAAACCAGGATACAGGTGTCTATGAGTCACACAAATTTCTAGGTTCATGAAATCAAAACCTTGATGAGATTTTCATAGATTAGACATAAGTCTAAAGATCCAAGACATAAGCATAAGTATATGATCCACGTGTCGTTGAGAATAAGATTAAGAAGTTTCATTTGTCGGGGAGAGTCAATGAGTCTAGGATAAGTTTAGGGAGACAAGTAACAAAGTTTTAACAATTATAAGGAAATCCTATGCTAAGGCATCAAGTTGAACATAAGAAGCATAGCATTATGTAACATGCAAACAATGTATATATTTTACAAGTATATAAATATTATTCTATGAGGTTCATGCATAAACTATAGTCTAGGTCACCATTTCTAATAACCTAAATCCCTATAGTTATGGGCTCTGATACCAATATGTCACACCCCAACCTTGACGGCAGAGTCATCGAGATATGAGGGTTAAGATTGTTCACAGTCACATAACGATATATTTAAATGTAATATTAAAATTATAACTTTCAAAATAAATTACAAACATAAGTCTCAAACATGAAATAATCCTCAAAATAAGCAAAACAAAGCATAGTCATTTTATTCATTTATCAAGGTCCAAATCCTAGTTTTGTTGGAGCATATATTGTCATATATTGTGTGTCCGTCGCTTGTCGAATAGTCTAGGCTTAATGTAATACACCTGATATGTTGTAAACACATGAAACTGGGTCCTTCACAGGAGCATATGCGAATGAGACTCAGTCATACGACTGAGCCATGCTAATGGACCAGCCGTGCGACTGAGAGATGCGATTGGGACATTCATAAGACTGAACCATAAGTATGGTCCAGTCGTACGATTGAACCATACGCATGGTCCAGTCGTACGATTGAACCATACACATGGTCCAATCGCACGAATCGTATCTAATATGGATTGAGGCCTATATATACCAGTTTCATTATGTAGAGAGATTAAGAAATTTTTAGAGGAAGTCTGCCCGGAGCCTAGGGCTGTCGGATGAGAGAGGAGATCATGCTCGATCTTCCCCTTGCCAAGAGTCTTGACTCTTATGTTGTAACAGCTTGTAATCGTTAGGTTTTATCAATGAAACCATTCAATTATAGTTCGTATTATTGTTTGACTTTTGGTTGTGCTGTTGTTTATCCTTCCGTCAAGAACATGCTCGGATGTTTATCGATCCAGCAGACTTCACAATTGGTATCAGAACCGGTTACTGCTGGAATGATCTAACAATCATTCTAGCAACCCAAGCTCTTGATTTCTAGATCAAATTTCAGATCTTGCGTTACACCCACTTCGTGTTCTTCGTGTTTTGCTCAGATCGTGTTACGTGTGGTGTTTCTATGTTAAAATTGCACTCGAAACCACGTTCCCATCACCCCTTCAAATCTGATGATGTCTATTTTGTCTCGGTTCATGTAAAATTCATCAGATTAGGGTTTTAGGCAGCCCTGGCGGCAGTAGATCTAAAAATCTACGTGCAGACCGGTTCATGCGATTGGAGCATTCGTACAACTGGACCATCCGAATGGACCATTCGTATGACTGGACCAGTCGTATGTTCAGTCGTGCGAATAGACCAATCGTATGTTCAATCGCACGAATGAGCCATCCGTATTAACTCATCCGCATTTGTTCCAGACCAAAAAAAAAGAGTCTGGAACTGCTTCTTGCATAGATTTGAGGATAGGCAAAGCATATTCACCCTGAGATTCTTTTGTCAAATAAGATCGATGTATACCCCATGATTCATCGGACTTCCAGAATAGGTGAATGTAATTGGAACACGAAAGAGAGAAGAGAAGATCTCAGCAGTCGGTGCTGATTTTGTGGGGTAGTCAGGAGCATCTGACTACTTATGGGCCAATCAAGTTATATTTATCCGCACAGAGAGGATTCTCTTTCTTTGGGGGAATCCATGTATAGAGAAATTGAAGACGCAATTAGAAAGTGATGATGTGAGCAGTTTTCTGATGATGAATCTACATGCATGCTGATTTGTTTGATATTGTTAGCTGTGGATTGGAACCTTCAACCTTTTGCCCTATACACTGTGTGAAGACGCAAGGAGAGCACAATGTCTATATATTGGGATATGCTGAATGTGAGGGGGAATTTCTACAGGTGTTGATGTTAATCAGGTTAGCCTGTGTGAAGATTGAAGCAATGGAAAACTGTTCATGTCATTATCTGGAAAGATCAGTCATATGGGGAATCTTGTTGCGATGATGGTGTTCTGCAAAGTAAATGAAAGCTGTTATGCCTAAATTCATTTTCAGGGAGGTGTAGCAACCTGACGGATCAGCAACATTGGCTAATATGGTTTTCGTTTGATTCTATTGGCAACCAGAGCAAAGATTGACTGAAGATTGTAAGAGGTGTTATCTACTATTCGTAAGAAACATCCAAGGGGGAATTTGTTGGAGCATATATTGTCATATATTATGTGTTTGTCGCTTGTCGAATAGTCTAGGCTTAATGTAATACACCTGATATGTTGTTAACACATGAAACTGGGTTATTCGCAGGAGCATATGCGAATGAGACTCAGTCGTACGACTGAGCCATGCTAATGGACCAGTCGTGCGACTGAGAGGTGCGATTGGGACATTCATAAGACTGAACCATAAGTATGGTCCAGTCGTACGATTGAACCATACGCATGGTCCAGTCGTATGATTGAACCATACGCATGGTCCAATCGCACGAATGGGCCCATTCGTATCTAATCTGGGCCGAGGCCTATGTATACCAGTTTTGATGTGTAGAGAGATTAAGGATTTTGAGAGGAAGTCTGCCCGGAGCCTAGGGCTGCCGGATGAGAGGGGAAATCATGCTCGATCTTCCCCTTGCCAAGAGTCTTGATTCTTATGTTGTAATGAGCTTGTAATCGTTAGGTTCTATCAATGAAACCATTCAATTATAGTTCGTATTATTGTTTGACTTTTGGTTTGTGTTGTTGTTTATCCTTCTGTCAAGAACATGCTCGGATGTTTATCGATCCAGCCGACTTCACAAGTTTATTGCAAGCTTCATTTGATTATTTTAAACTTGAGGATTACCTGAAACATGATAAAAATAAAAGGTCAACTAAAAAGTTGATGAGTTTCCAAGGTTTTCATACATAATATAACAAGGTTACAAGTAGCAATTCATGTCATAGGTTATAAGTTAGTAAGGTTATAGACCATATATCGTTACAACCAAACCTCGACTTGATTACAAGTATATATGATTGGCTAAGTGTATTTGGTTCTCATGATGAACAAGCATACGTCATCAGGAGCCGGTAATACTTCGACTTTAGCACCAAATAGGCTTGTCAGGCCCAAAGATCTAAGACATCGCCAGGCTAGCAATAGTTAATGATTGTAACAAACTATGTATCTCATATAATCACTTACAACACACAAATAACCATGACAAAATATAAAGATGAATTGCAAGTGCTTTACAAGTTTTAAACGTGTATAAGTGTATGATATATAAGTATCATGTTTCACCCCAAAAGAGTGTGAAAAACATAAAAAGGGGCAAGAAAACTCACATGATCAATAAGTATATAATGGAGATAAAAAAATAAGAATGATGTATGTCGTTCCAAAATGAATCGTCAAGAGGCACCTAAATATATATAATTACAAGATTTAAGTTTAATAATAAGTTTAACGAATTAGAGAACTCGGGTTCTAAGTTGAATTTTGGGTTTTTGTAAATACTCTAAATAATAAGGAAATATAGTATTTCATGTCTTAAAAAGCCTAATAAAATAGTTGAGGGAGCCCGGGTTCAAACCCAGGATCTTAAGGTTGTAAGGACAGTAACTTAATAGTGAACCAAGGCCTGAGCTGCGGTATATCTTGGTTTTGAAAGTTTAAAAACATAAACAAAAGAAACCCCCAAATTTGGTTAAACCCTAGAACACTTTGATCCAAATTGAAGTGCAATTCGACTTTGTAAATGATTGAAATCATGGGGCTTTTGTTCCCCATGTATAGCCGAGCATAATCATGTGTTTAACTTACTTGATTACGATTGAATTGAAGTGTATGTGCTCAGGTTTTGTCTCGGTTCGCTCGCGAAGAACAGGGACTTTGAAATCGATGTTTGAGTGATATTTTAGGGAAATTAAGGTTGCAGGGAGTTGAAAGGGATCAAATTAAAGCTTTCCCCTCTGTTAAATGAGTTCAATTTGTACGTTAAGGTACCGAATGAGTCTCGCCATTGTTTTGATCGTTTCGATTATAAATGGACAAGTAAATGGTTGTTAAACTCAAATTAAACAACACATTCAAGTTTTCAATGATTGTTAGAACGTTTTTAATCAATTAAACGACCCAATTCAACATGTTTTGTGTTGATTCAATTGTAACATTCGGTTTCAAGTGTTATGTTAATGGAACCACCGATTCAATTGCATTAAGGATGGTTATGAGTTCGATTCATGTTCACGCACCGATTGGCGACGATTGGGGATCGATTTTGCATTGAAATTACGCGAAAAAGCCTTGCCGGAGTCCGGCCGGAGGTGGTCGGACGGCTGCCGGTTTTGCGGGGTTGGAAAGGGAAGGGAATTGGGTTTTAATAATTTACACAAATGGTCCCTTTTGTTTATACTTTTATTATTTTATGCTAAAAGTTTCTTTTGAAGTTTTAATATTTGCATTATAACCCCTTAGACTTTTAAATCCAAGTTTTATACATGTTTAATTTTTAATAATTCTTACAATTTATTAATAGCAATATTATTATTATTATATTATTAATATTATTATTATTATAGTTATTATTATTAGTATTATTACCATAATTATAACTTGTATTATTATTACTGTTATTAATATTAACATAATTAATATTATTTGATATTTTTATTTTATCATAACTTAATGATAATAAAAAATAGACATACATAACACATGAGTTCCATAATTGACAATAATGACTTTTATAGGAATAAACGAAGTTAACTTTTAGTTAACAAAAATACAATATGTTACATCATTGTACCAACAGTCTCGCTTTAGATGCCCATATTTCTTGCATACATGACATTAAGGCACGTTGCTACGATCAAAGTTGAATTTACTATCATGGCATCTACCTCCCCTGGGTGATGGATGTCCTCTTCTGCGACCACAAGCAACCTTGTAATCATCATGAATGACTTGTAATACTTGTTCATCTTGTCTTTCGGTTGGCTTGGGCACCACAGCAGTTCGACCATTTATTCTTTCCTCTTGAGACTGTAGTAGTCCCATGAGTTTCACCAGAGTGACAGTTGCCAGATCAAAGGCAACTTCAATGGATGGAATAACATAGTCGAAGCGTGGGGATAGACTCCGAAGAATCTTTTCAACCACTTTTTGATCAAGAATCTCTTCTCCATAGGCTCTCTGTTGACTAACATTAGCCATCACCCGAGAGAAATAATCGCCTACCAACTCATTTTCTTTCATGGTTAAGTTTTCAAAGTCACGTCGAAGACTTTGCAACTTAATTCCCTGAACCTGGGAGTCTCCTTGAAACTCTATTCGAAGAGTTTCCCACGTGGACTTCGCAGAATCAGCAACAGCTATTCGAGAGAATAGTTGATCGTGGACTCCCTGCTGAATCAATGCCATCGCTAACGCGTCTTTCTTTTTTACTTCACGATGATCTCCAGGTCCTTCACTTACTGCCGTTATCCCAAGGTAAACAACATCCCACAGCTCTCGATAGCGTAGGATCGTCTTCATTTAGAGGCTCTAGTGTTCCTATCCTTCTCCTTTGAACACGGGAATAAGAGGGGTTGTCGCAGACACAGTGGTAGAGCTTTCAGCCATTGAACTTCGATCTTCAGAGACTATCCTCTGATACCAAAATTATTGGTATATTTAAAACACACAAACAAGTACAGAGTAACTAAAAGGAAAAGCTTTTGTAGAAATTAACAACTTTTTGCATACATACACAGAAGAGAAAGCACTCCTTAAATAGGAGAGAAATATAACGGCTAACAAAGAAAGCTGCGAAGTAATCTAGCCCTACTAACAACCCGTAAGACTTGGCTTATTCTAAACAAACAAGTCAGATGACTTTATTCAAATTTAAAAACAAAACAAACAACTCCATGTGCATGCATGTAGTTCCACGTGCAAGGAAGTTGAGTCATCATTCAATAAACCACCTAAAATCCAAAATATTCATCAAGGATTTAAACGAAAACTCCCCGGAGTCGTCCCCCCAAACCCATCTACCGAATCGGAACTTCACAGCATCCTTTCGACCAGCGCCGACAATGATTCTATCTGTGATACCTCCGCCTTGGATACAAGAGGATGTTTCCAGTTACCCTCCAAAGATGGACCCGAGACCTCCCATAATAACCTTTCATTAACCTTGCATGTTTTTGATATCTCAATAGAGAAATGATCATGAAAGATTTTCTTTAAAGGACCATTACCACTCCACTTGTCTAACCAGAAACTACAAATTTCACCATCACCAAGATTATTTTCGATGACAAAGAGCCGAGAATTCATTTTGAATATGACTGGAGTCCAGTTATTCACCTTGATTCATACAATTCTCAATCGGAACACCAATATAAAGAAAAAGACAAGGAGCCCATTTTACAATGAAGACGATTAGCAATGATGGATAACTGATGTTGATTGACTCCAATACTATAAACATTACTTTTGTTAAAGTTAATCTTTAAACCTGATGATAAGTGAACGCATCGTAGCATTCCTGTGAAATGTTTTGCTTTTAAAATGGACCAATCATCCAATATCAAGGCTCATGAAAGCAGGCTGAGGTTCGCTAACCACCAACTTTATAACCCTTTTTAGCCTTAATGTTAGAATCTTGAAAAAAATCTTATTTAGGCAACCATTTAAACTAATTGGACGGTAATCAGTGATGGATAACGGACATGATTTCTTAGGGATTAAAGCAATGAAACATGAACTGCAACCATAATTAAATTCCCAGCATAATAATACTGCATAATCTCCTTTAAATCTTATTCAAACAAATTCCAAAAGGCTTTTAAAAAATTTAAATTAAAGCCATCTAGACCCGATGCTTTATCACCACTGCAACTCTAGATTGCTTCTTTGATTTCAAAATCGAAAAGGGCTCAATAAGAGAGGCTGCAGGCTCATTACGCGAAAGAGCCCTCACCAAAGCATCCGGCCACACATCTCTAAAAGCTAAACATACGAGGAATCTTTCTAATTTGCTCAATTTTGTACCATCCGGTGAGATGTATGTGAATTTGTGACCTCCCATAGCAAATTTATGGAGGTTAGAATGTCTTATAAAATCATTGAAATGATTAGCACCCGAAGAATTGAAATCCCAAACAGCCACATCCGCGACATTACAGACTTTAGATGTCCTCGTTTAAACCATAATTCATTTTCTTGATTTTGGTCATGATAAGCGTATACATTAACAATGCACAAAGCACCCTGTCGTCTTACTGCATTTCTAATTAGAAGTAGAAATTGTATGTCTTTGATTACATGTTTTACGACAAACACAGTTGGATCCTAGAGAGAGATCAACTCACCTGACCGACCCGTGGCTGACACAAATTTGACATTAAACACGAAACCACCTCTAAAGCCTTTAAAATCAACAACATTACCTGCATCAATTTGGGATTGTTGAGGTGCAATAAAGAAACATTATGCTTCTTCCTTATGCTTTGCACTCAATTGTTTTTTGATGACCCCTCGCCCCTAACATAGTAACATTTGAAGTTAAATAATTCATTTGGCCACAACATTTTCACCTTCTCCAATAACCAAATTCCTTATCTGTGTTAGCCCATTTAATCTCGGGTTGGGCCGTTACCTCGAGTTCATGAGGCGACCAAACCCATCGAGCCTCTGATGGATGGATCCCATCATAGTCAATGGTTGGAGTTCTTATCTACTTGGTTTTTAAAGTATTTTAAATTATTTTAATTGTAAATCCAAAAATATAAGGGATATCAATTTTAGTCAAATATAATACTTCTTTTCCAAGTTTTATAACTCTATAAATACCCAAGCATATGGGAGAGTTAATTGTATCTTTGGTTTTTTTTGAGCAAATAAAGTTCTCTAAATTGATTGAGTTGTGATCTAAATATTGTTTGAGTGTGTTTCTATACCAATTTTCAATTGGTATCAGAGCCTAGTTCGCGACCAAAGTTCTGCTTCATACCATTCTTGTTTATTGTCAATCGAGAGGATCGTAATCAACTTATAACGATCGTAACATACACTTGAATTTCTACTGCTCGTGACTCAAGTTACTGCCTTCGCCACCAAGCTGCACAATTTCGAAAAGAACCAACGTTTAGAACTGTTTTTGCGCCTGATCTAGCCAGATCAGATCCTCACCAAGTCCGCAAACGTTTTGAAACTTGATTCCTAAACTTGGAAGTCAAGTTTCGATACACGTTGTGTTTTACTGGAACAAGAATCAAGAAATCATGTTACTTACAGTCGAAGGAACAAAACTAAAGCCATGGCACAACCACAGAACCAGATTGTTCAAGTTCATGAAAAGTCTTCTATCTCACTTCAAGTTCCGATGCTTACCAACTCAAACTATGCCATATGAGAGATCCGGATCAAAGTCGTGTTCCGGTATCATGGTTTGTTGGAAGTTATTGAGCCTCAAGCTGGTGCAGTAGTAAATGAGAAGAAAAACGCAGCCACCGTCGCATATTTATTTCAAGCCCTTCCCGAGAGTCATATCTTGCAAGTTGCTCAACACGAACATGCGAAAAATATATGGCAAGCTATAAAAACACGCCATGTAGGTGCGGATAGGGTTAAGGACGCTGGCCTCCAAACTCTAAACACCGAGTTCGAGAACATGAAGATGAAAGATTCAAATTCTATTGATAATGTTGCAGGAAGATTGCAATGCCTTGTTACACAATTCTCAGCCTATGGGTCTGTACTTGAAGAACAAAGACTAGTAAAGAAGTTCCAAACGATGATGTCCAAATGCTTCATTAATATTGTTGCTTCCATCGAGCAAATGGTGGACCTAAAAACAATCAAGTTTGAAGAAATAGTTGGTCGCATCAAAGCATTCGAAGATCGAGTCAAAAGCGTCGACGACCAAAGCGAGACTCATGGTAAGTTGATGTTCAATAAAGTTTCGAGCACCAATAATTCCAAAAGTGAATCATCGGGAACTAAAGGAAGACCTAGTAGCCAAACCAACTCTCGGGACCGAGGACATGGTCATGGAAGAGGGGGCGGGTGTGGCCGTCAAGACCGTGCCAAAATCGGGGAAGCAAACAACGAAAACGAGAAAAATAGTGCCAAGAAAGATAAGGCTCAAATACAATGTTTTCGGTGTGACAAGTTAGGTCATTATGCTTCGGTATGCTTGAATAAAAAAGGCAGAAGACAAGAAGCAAACTATGTGGAAACAACCGAGACCGGACCTGAAATCTTAATGAAGATTGAACAAGTTTTCTTAAACGAAGAAAAAGTTCTTCCAAAGAGATATGAATCATAGCAAAGGGAAGATGGAATGTGGTACCTCGATAATGGTGCTAGCAATCACATGACCGGTATTAAATCTTACTTCTTTAACTTGGATGAATCCATAACCGGTCAAGTCCGGTTTGGAGACGATTCACAAGTGGAAATAAAAGGAAAAGGTTCAATAATGTTAGCTTGTGAAGACGGCAAGGAAAGGCTTATCTCAAATGTGTACTTCATTCCTAGCTTAATGAGCAACATATTAAGCATGGGTCAAGCAACTGAAAACGGATGCAAGTTTTCATGGATGATGACTACCTGCTTGTTTTTGATAGGACCAAGAAGTTAATTATGAAAGTGCATAGATCCAAAAGTCGTCTTTACAAAGTAAAATTAACAGTGAGAAGACCAAGTTGTCTACTCTCAAAGATGGATGATCCAAATGGTTGTGGCATGCACGTTTGGGTCACTTGAACATGGACTCCATGAAACACCTTTCCACGAAAAACATGGTAAAAGATATTCCAAGTTTACATGATTTTAATAACCCATGTGGTTCATGTTTAGTTGGTAAACAATAAGACTACCTTTTCCCGAGCACGCAAGGTTTCGAGCATCAAGACCACTTGAGTTGTTACATGGTGATTTGTGTGGACCAATATCACCAAGCACTCCATCCAGGAAAAAATAAGTTTTTCTTGTTATTGATGACTACTCACGATTCATGTGGGATTTTTTGCTTAAAGACAAGGAGAATCATTAGGAGTGTTTAAAAGATTCAAAGCTCTAGTTGAAGGTGAAAAAAGGTGCAAAATTGGAACTTTTCGAACCGACCGGGGAGGAGAATTTGTCTCCCATGAATTCTCGGATTTTTGTGATCGAGAAGGAATTACTAGACACTACTCCGCTCCATATATACCACAACAAAACGGTGTAGTAGAACGGCGTAATCGAATCGTTGTTGGTACAATTCGAAGCATGCTACATATCATGAAAGTTCCACAATGGTTTTGGGGAGAAGCTGCGAGACATGCAATCTATATTCTAAACCGTACACCTACAAAAGCATTACCGGAGAAGACCCCGTATGAAGCATACAAAGGTTTGAAACCAAACCTTTATCATTTACGAGTTTTTGGGTGTGTCGGATATGTAACAACACCTTCAACAACAACGTTAAAAAAACTTGACAATCGAAGCTCTCCAATGATTTATCTTGGTTCTGAACCGGATCTAAAGCCTACCAGATGTATGAACCAATTCAAAACAAAATACATGTGAGTAGAGATGTAATTTTTAATGAAAAACAAGGATGGAATTGGAGTAAAAAGAAAAATAATATGACTGAAGGAAAAATGCTTGTGACCAATGTTGAACAAGATGATGGAGTTGCAAGTTATCAAGAATACAATCATGAGTTGTCAGCCCATTCAAGAAACCAAAATGTCTCAACTAGGCCAACAGCCCAACCTTTTGACGTTGTTAGCAGCCCAACATACCAGCCAACTTCAGAACATGCCCAATCCTATTTTGGACCAACCCAGAATACTTATGTTCCTGCTGTCCAACCCATGATAGGCCCAAATCAAGCTCAACAGCTGCCTAGTTCAGCCCAAACAACTCATGCAAGAAACTCAATGCATACGACTATTACGAGTATACTTGGGCAAGAAGATTCAGTACCTATGACTCCGAGAAGGCCTACTCAAACCTCTATTATTCCTAAAAAATTCAATGATTTTGTTCTAGATGGAAAAGTTTGTTATGGAGAAAATAAGAATGAAGAAAGTGAATATCATGAGCTACTCTTAACTCATGAAGGTGAACCGGTGAGTTATACCGAGGTGTCTAGAGTAAAAGAGTGGGAACAAGCTATGGAGGCTGAAATTACATCAATTGAAAAGAACAAGATGTGGGAATTGATTGATCTATCTAAGGGTCAAAAACCCATTGGTTTAAAGTGGGTTTACAAAATCAAGAAGGACGCCTTGGGAAATATCATTAAGTATAAAGCTCGTCTCGTCGCTAAAGGGTACGTTCAGAAGTATGGAATCAATTTCAATGAGGTGTTTGCCCCCGTTGCGCGGATTGAAACCGTAAGGTTAATTCTCGCCTTAGCCGCCCGAGAGGGGTGGGAGGTACATCACCTAGATGTAAAGTCCGCGTTCCTACACGGTGATCTAAATGAGACGATTTTTGTCTCTCAACCGGAAGGCTTTATGAAGAAAGGAAAAGAAGGAAAAGTCTATAAATTAATAAAGGCCCTTTATGGGTTAAAACAAGCACCACGTGCTTGGAATTTGAAACTTGATAAAGTTCTAAAGTCACTCGAATTCCATCAATGTCAACATGAAACGACAGTTTATAATAAATTCATCAACAACAACATACTAATTATTGGTGTGTATGTTGATGATTTAATAGTAACATGTTCAAATTGTGAAGAAATTGCGAAGTTCAAAAGACAAATGGAGGAGCAACTTGAGATGATCAATTTGGGGCTACTTTCCTTTTATCTTGGAATTGAAGTTTCACAATCCTTGCATGGGATTGAAAGTAAGCAAGAAGGCTATGCTCGGAAGATCTTAGAAGATACAAAAATGAAAGAATGCAATCCTACTAAGTGCCCACTTGAAACGGGTATGAAACTCTCCAAAGACGAGATGGGAAAATTGGTAGACGCTACTACCTACCGACACTTAATCGGATGCTTGAGATACTTGTTACATTCAAGACCGATCTTAGTTTCTCCAATGGATTAGCAAGTCGTTACATGCAAGAGCCAAAGGCATCCCATATGCAAGCCATAAAACATATTTTAAGATATGTAAAAGGAACTATTTCTTATGGGCTAAAATATTCAAGGGGTGGAAGTTGCCACCTTTATGGATTTTGCGATAGTAGTCATGGAGTTGACAAGGATGATGGAAAAAGTACTACCGGACATGTTTTTTTTTTTTATTTTTGTGATGCCCCCGTAACTTGGTGTACACAAAAACAAGGGATCGTAGCTTTGTCTTCTTGTGAGGCCGAGTTTATGGCCACCACCGCCGCCTCTTGCCAAGCCTTATGGCTCAGGGGTTTACTTAGTGAAGTAACCGGGTGGCCCATTTAAAAGGTTATGTTATATTTGGATAACACTTCAACGATTTCTTTTATGAAAAACCCGATATTCCATGGGAGAAGCAAACATATAAACACGCGCTACCACTTCATTCGTGAATGCATTGAAAAAGAAGAAATTAGTGTAAACCACATTTCCGAAGAAGAACAACGAGGCGATATATTGACAAAAGCCTTAGCCCGAGTAAAGTTTGGAGAAATGCAAAAGCTACTCGGAGTAGAAGACTTATCCAAAACCAAACCGAGATTAGAGGGGTGATTGTTAGCCCATTTAATCTCGGGTTGGGCCGTTACCTCGAGTCCATGAGGCGACCAAACCCATCGAGCCTATGATGGATGGATCCAATCATAGTCAATGGTTGGAGTTCTTATCTACTTGGTTTTTAAAATATTTTAATTTAGTTTAGATAATTGTAAATCCCAAAATATAAGGGATATTAATTTTAATCAAATTATAATACTTTTTTTCTAAGTTTTATAACTCTATAAATACACAAGCATATGGGAGAATTAATTATATCTTTGGTTTTTTTTGAGCAAATAAAGTTTTTCAAATCGATTGAGTTGTGATCTAAATATTGTTTGAGTGTGTTTCTATACCAATTTTCAATCTGGTCTGCGTGATCTTGCATCTTAAAACCAAGAGCTTCAACAATGGCGCATGTCTCTTGGACATCTTGTTCCGAATCATTGGATCTCGACTGACCCAAATTTGCTTGAATCCTGCGATTATCGATCCTGACAGGGTTAACACTATCAGTGAACGATTTGATACAGCCCACTGAGAATTTGCCAATCGAAATGGTGAAAAACGGACCCGAACTGGCTTTGTCTTTTCGTAAAGAAGACCAAACCAATTTCAAAACCTGTCAAGTCAATCAACTGTGTCAGTGTGGAAAAACACAATTTTGGGTAGGCGTCAAGTTTCTAGGATAACTCTAGTCAAAATAAGCGTACGTGAATTTCTCCTTACGTTGGTCAATTCTACTAATGCAAGCATAAACCCACCATTTAAACCAGCCCCAAATCCATCGACTAAAAAGAACATGTGTGTATATATATATATATATATATATATATCTCACCTCACCTATCTCCTTTCTTATTCAATGGATCCTCCAACTGTTCACATCATCTCAGATTGCTTCATCACCCCTGAATTCAGTTCAGAAGAAGCAAACAAACCCATTTACCTCTCCCCATGGGACCTCGTCGCTATCACGACCAATTACATTCAAAAGGGTCTCCTTTTCCGATCACCGCAAAATCAAGATTTCTCCATAACCCCCTTCTTGGAGGACCTCAAACACTCACTCTCCGCCACACTCGCCCACTTCCACCCACTCGCCACCCGATTAGCCACCGTCAAACACCAAAACCCACCTTCAATGCTCGTCTTTCTTAACCCCAACAACAGCCCCGGAGCAAGATTCATCCATTCGTCGGTTGATTTGACGGTGGCGGACATCCTTACGCCCACTGACGTCCCCGTGGTTGTTCACTCGTTTTTCGATCATCACAAAGCTGTCAATCACGACGGTCACGAGCTGTCGTTGCTGTCGGTTAAAGTGACGGAGCTCGTCGACGGTATCTTCATCGGGTTGTCGATGAACCATATGGTCGGTGACGGAACATCCTATTGGCATTTCTTCAACTCGTGGTCCGAAATGTTCAAATCGAAAATGAATAACACTTATTTAGCTCAAATCTCACGTCCTCCGATTCTTGACAGACGGATCCCACCAGGATCCGACGCGATCCACACACTCCCGTTCACCCATGAAGATCAATTCATCGATAGACCAAATCGCCCACTGTTAAGAGAACGAATCTTCCACTTCTCATCTGATTCTCTCTCGAGACTCAAAGCAAAAGTGAACTCCGAATGCAATACAACAAAGATCTCCACTTTACAGTCGCTCTCCGCCGTGGTGTGGCGGAGCGTCACACGCGCCCGGCGGATTCCGGCGGATGAAGAAACCAGCTGCAGTTTGGCAGTGAACAACAGAAGCAGACTATCCCCACCTGTACCTGAGAACTACTTCGGTAACGTTACATCAACTGTTCTTCCATAGTTTCATACAAAAAACACAATTGATCATGAATTGTTCTTCCATCAAATTTTCAGGCAATCTGGTTCAGACAGTGAAGGCGACTGCAGCAGCAGGTGAGTTGCTCGATCATGGTGTCGGGTGGGCTGCAGTGCGGTTGCACGAGGCTGTGGTGAACCATGGTGATGAAGAGATTAAGGGATTGGCGGATATGTGGGTGAAGAGTCCGTTTGTGTTAAAAGTGGGTGCGTATTTCAATGAAAATAGTGTGCAGCTAGGGAGCTCGCCGAGGTTTGACATGTATGGAAATGAATTTGGGTTGGGGAAAGCATTGGGGGTATTGAGTGGGTATGCGAGTAAGTTCGACGGGAAGGTGATGTTGTATCCCGGACGGGAGGGCGGAGGAAGCATGGATCTGGCAGTATGCTTGATGCCGGAATACATGGCGGCTTTTGAGGTTGATGAAGAACTCATCAATGTTGTTGATGAAAATTCCTAACGTATATGTAATTCTTATAACTTCTTTACTAAATGGAAGGAATGACATGTATTAAGGAGGTGTTTCTTCCGGCTTTTATTTTATAGTTTATACTTATATTTTAAAGTAGTTTATAATGTATTTTTTATTATTTGATAAGCTTTTTTTAAATGTTTGGATTTGTTTATATTCTACAAGTTGTAAAGTTTTTTTTAAGTGTTTGTGTTAGTTTTTTTAGCTTATGTTGGTAAAATGATCAAAAGGGACATGGTTACATATTAACACATAACTTATATTTTATATGTATCTACTTTGTTTTTATGAGTTATACCATCATTTTCGGAGTGTAAGATTCTTGTTGCGCCTTATTAAATCCTTCATCACATGTATCTTTTCTTCTAATATAATTATGAATCGTCATAGATGCTAGCACAATCTTCACTTGTGTCTTGTAGGTGTAATTGACATGCATATATTGTAATATCTCCAATCTAGCCTTTCATACTCCAAAAGTTTGTTTAATGACATTTCTCAATGATGAATATGATGGTAGTTAAATATCTCTTTAGGTCCTCTAGGAGCACGGCTAACAACCGTTTTTCAACGACGAAAATCTGATACATGATAATGAATGTTGGTTTCTTTATATGAAGCAAGATAACATCTAGTATTTGGATATCTGGCATCAACAACGTAATATTTATTATTAATGAATAAAATAAACACTATTACTTATATAAATAGTTAAGTAAAAACATGAGGTTTACTTATTAATTATGTGTTAATCACCATTCTTTAATTTGTTATAGTGATAAGTTGTTTTAATCATTATTAATCCACATCATTTGAGGGCAAATAAGTAATTACATCCTTACACAAATAAACTAAAAAAAACCATCTTCAAGTTAGCTTCTTCAAATTAGCTTAATAAGCTAATAAGCATAAGCTTAAAAAGCTAAACCAAATATTAAATGAGCTTATTTTTTTTCAAAAGCTAAAAAGGCTATAGGGTTTGTTAAAAAAAAGCTAGGTCAAACATCCCCTAAATCTTGTGTTTTTTGTGTTTTCTTAGTCGGTGTAATATTTATAACATACTAATTTTCAATTTTTTTATACATAAGGTATTTCACCTTATGCTTAAGCATAAGAGAGTGTTTTATAAAAATGATTTTTTTACTTATAACTCTAAACTTTTCATTTTATTAATGTAACCTTAAAAAAATAAGTTTTTACTATTAACCCAAAACTTTTTTTATCTTTTGCAATTTGACTTTACAATATTTTTACTTTACAACTTTAACGCAAAACTTTTATTTTTCGTAAATTTTTGTGTTATACTTTGTGCTAAGTTTGCAAGTTAACACGACGCAACATGCATATGTGGTTTAACATTTTTACATTTTTCTTTTAATTTTGTGACTTAATATGGCGCAACGTGCGTGTGTGGTTCAATGTTTTTCTGTCAATTTTTACCCGTTGACAGATTTATCGCAACACACGAGTCCTAGATTGACTTATGGGCTGTTTGACAGCCTCTTAATCAGCCTATTAATGGTTCAGATGTTTGAATGGTTCAACACTTAATGGTTCAGACTGTTTGTTTCGCGAGCACATGTCTGAATGGTTAAGAGATTTACTTCTGAATAGTTAAGCATTATACTGATGTTGAATGCTTAAAAGGTTTAACGCTGAATGGTTAAGGCATATTATCTGAATTGGTCAGACATTTGTTTTTGAATAGTTAAATTATATAGTAGCTCTTAATGGTTTAGATTTAGCACTTAATGATTCAGACCTCTTATTGGTTCAGCACTTAATCATTCAGAAGTTGCCAAACAGCCCCTTAGTTAAACTTTTTTTATGTTTTACGTTTCGAGCTAATTTCTTCGCATTAACGCACCGCAACTTCAGTGTTGATAGTTGTTGGCAGTGGTGTGATACTTTTGCTATTTGGTATGGTTTTACACCGCCGCAACGGGGGAGCTTTATTCTAGTTAGAAAATATTTATCAAGTATGTGTTTTTGGTGAACTTTATTTTGTTGCTTTTAATTTGACTATACTAAAAATGATTTCTATTTCTAAAAGAACTTCTTAGAAAAAGTTTAGTTCTAATATAATTATATAGAAATTTTTGTTGGATTATTACATTATAACTTTTTTTCAAATGATCTATGATTCATTTGCAAACGACATCAAGAACTTATTTTATCCTTGTTTGTTACTCTAGTTTTTCATTGACGGGAACACCCCTTCAAGGCTGTAGTGTGGACTTCTATAGTTTTTAAGAGTTGAATTCACTTGTCTCACAAAAACATCAAACATTTGAATTTTGTTTAGAACCAGATATATGGGTAAAAAGAACCTTACCATGCGAGGCTTGGAACAAAAGGGTTCTAAAGAGATTGAAAGATTAAAAAAGATTATAAAGCACGGTCACTTGGACATATTTTTTACATAACTTGAAGAGGCTTTTTAAGGTGATATGATAAGACTAAAAATCATTTATTAAAAAATTCACCTAGATACATATTTTCGCCTACAAACATAATCAATTACATATATATCCAATTTAAATTTTAATTACATACATCTCCTTGTAAAACTTAGTTAATTACATATATACCCAAATTAAATATTTAATTACATATATCCTCTTATAAAACTTAGTTAATTACCTATATACCTAAACTAAAAGTTTAATTATATATACCCGCTTTATTAAATATAAATATTACATATTTATCTATTTGATTATTTTATAAAAAAGAACTCATACAATTAGTATTTTACTCTTATTTTTTAATAAACTCTGTTTTTCCCTTTTACTAACTTTTCGAGTTTTGATTATTTACTAATATTTTTATACTAACATTTTTTATATTATTTTTTTTAACTTTTGACACTAATTTTTCAGGTTCATGTACAAGACACTTCTAGTCTTGTTCTGCAAATGAGTCGAACACATAATTTTATGTTACATAATGAAATTGGAGGTGTCTCGTATATGTATCAGAAAAAAATTAGCATAAAAGATAAAAAGATAATAATACTCAAAAACCTTTAGTATAGATATATTAATAAATAATCAAAACTTGAAAAGCAAGTAAAGAAGGAAAACGTAATTTTATAGTTTAATAAAAATAAAAGTAAAATACTATTTATATAAGTTATTGTAACACCCGGTTATTTTTCTAAAAGACAAGAAATTAAGAATAAAAGAAAGAAAAGCTATAAGGTCCAAGTGGAGGGACCAAAAGTGTCCAAAAGGACAAAACTTTGAAAAGTTGGTGTAAAGGTGGGCATGGCCGCCCACCCTCACTTCACATCACCATTTTCAATCGGATTTGAGAGAGAAGAGAGCAGAACTTCGGGTTTTGAAGAAGAAGAAAAGAAGAAATCGAATTCAAGGTAAGAATTCGTGGTTTTTGCATATTTATGACGGGTTTTGTCCCGGTTATGTGTTTGTATGCTTATGGGTTGTGTTTGTGCTCGTGTGTGTGTGTATATAGATGTTGTTTCTAGGTGTTTTAAACTCATAGCAAGCGGGTAAAAAGGAGAACACCCAAATTGCATCAGGTGAGTTCTAGACCCCGGCTTTTACTTGTTTTCAAACATCTTTGGGGCTGAAAATGTATTTAAATGTTTTCAAATGTTTGAGTATGTATACTCGTATGTATTGTGCATGTATGAATGTGATTCTTGAATGCTTATAGGTTATTCATGTTTAGAATAGCCACATTAAGCTTAGAACAGATGGATTTGATGATTGGCTTGAAAACATACTAGAAACATGACGAACAGAAGGTCCATGCGCCTAGATAAGGCTCATGCGCCTGAAAATGCCTTAGAAAGAACTAAGTGTAATCCATGCGCCCAAACAGTAGCTCATGCGCCTAAGATTACCTTAGAAATGATTAAGTACAGCCTATGCGCCTGAACAGTGGCCCATGCGCCTAGAAATGTTAGTTGCATGACTAAATGTAGGGCCATGCGCCCCAATAATGCCCATGCGCCCAAGTGACTCATGCGCCTAAGTGTCCATGCGCTTGAATTACTCATGCGTCTAAGTGTTCATACGCACAAATAGTGCCCATGCGCCTGAATAGCTCATACGCCTAAAGTGAAATGCTTAAGTGTTTGCTGATGCGCCTACATAGTGATGAAATGCCCGAACAGGGCTCATGCGCCCAAATAGTTCCCATGCGCCTAAGACTTAGAAATTTTTACAGAATTTTTCTGGGAGTCTGTGCCTTAGGTTTTGACCGAGGTTGACTAAGGGCTTATTAATGATGTTGTTTCATGTATGATATGATTGATTATGATTGTTCCTTATTATTGTTATTGCTATATTATTATTATTACTTATAGTATGTGACTTTACGTGGTATGTTATTATCGTAACGTAAAGTATGTCGTAATAATAAAGTGAAAGAGCAATAAAGAAAGAAGAGGAACATTAATGAAAATGTTAACAAGTCTTGCAAACTTACAGGAGGTACACGACCATGTTGTCGTTAGCTCAACTGGGTTGCGGGTTCGCTACCCTATTATGCACACAGGGTCAATCAATTGAGATTGGCAGGACCTTTGCAGCGTGTCCTGGGTGATTGGGTTGGCCTTGTACATAGTACACAGAATCCTTTCGAGGGATACAGTTGACCCTTTCAGGGGATATAGTTGACCCTTTCGAGGGATACAGTTGACCCATTCGGGGGATATAGTTGACCCTTTCGAGGGATATAGTTGACCCTTTAGAGGGATATAGATGGCCCATCACCCGTTTTCCATCGCGCATATAGTTGGGGTATTGCTCACTGGTCCATACAAAAAGTGAAACATAAAGATAAAAGTTTATAGAACAGACAAGGCCTACAGTAAAGAGAACGAACAATATTTGTTCATATAGTTGATACGTGCTCGCATATACAGTACAGAGTTGTATTTTACAGAAAAGAGTATTTTCATATACAACATATAGAAAGTGTTTTATTACTTATTAAACTAGAGCTCACTCAACAACGCTGACTTTTATATATTTTTAGTTGGCAGGTAATTATTGCTGAGCATGGCACGAGGGTGAAGCTACTCGGCGGGGAAAGTCTAACATCCATTCGTATTCTATGTTGCTGTTGTTTTGTAATGCATATAAACAAGTCTTTTGTAAACAGTTAATGATGATGTATTGCTTAACAACAGTGTTTTAAATGAAGTGAATGGCTTTTGATAAATTATTTCCGCTGCTTAAGCTTGTTTATTGTAATGTTTAATGTTTTAATTGCTATGAATGACCAACTGTGAGGTTTCCGGGAACGGGGCCTTACAAGTTGGTATCAGAGCCAAAGTTTAAGAGAATTGGGTTAAATAAACTTTTAAAACCTAAACTTAAACTGAAAATGAGACAAATGGAGGGATGTCAGCCCGAGTAGCTACGTGCCATCAGGTATGTCTTTTCCTAATGATTAACTGGTTGTGCTCTTAGTAGATTTAGATACTAATTAAGTCAGGATAGGAGATGCTTAGGGTATGAAGAGTAAAGTAAGTGGCTAATCACAACTAGCCACTGTAATTAGGGACTTACTATACTTGACATAAACTAAGTATTACCTTGAATGACCGTGTTAGTGTTTGAATCTTATAGTGTGCTTAGAGGATTGCTGGCGGTAGATCTTCAAAGGCCTCTCGCGGTGGAGGTCACGGTGCTGCTCCGCGACCCAAGAGAGGGAGACCGAGAGTAGATAAAGTGGTTCATGAAGAACCAGAGACCCCTCATCTAGAGGGTGGCGATGAGAGCGATAACCTGATAGCCTCAGTAAAAGAGGCTGTAGTGGAAGAGGTTCACCAGGTCATGCAGACGATTCTACCATCTGTGGTGACCGAAGTGATCAAGGCCGTAAGAATGGAGAAAGAAAGGAAAGAAACAGGTCCTCAGGAGGACGGATCAACCGGAGTCAGAGACGGTTCTCTCTGATGATGAGGAGGAGGAAGAAGAGGAGCCTGTGCCGGAGGCGACTCGAGGTTGAAACTATGGGGTGTTTATGAGATGCAAGCCCCCTACTTTCGATGGAAACGGCACTGCGGCAGCTACTCACCGGTGGGTAAGGGAGATGGAGGCTGTCCTCGATATCAGTGAGTGCCGTGAGGATCAGAAGGTGAAATTCACTACCCACTCCTTTGTGGACTCGGCCCTATGCTGGTGGGACAACATTTTCCAAGCCGAGGGTAGCAGGGCCATTGGAAGAATGAGATGACCTGAACTGAAGAAGCTAGTGATCGAGGAATCTGTTCTCATAGGGAGATGGACAAGGTAGAAAGAGACTTCCTGTAGCTGGAGGCGGGAACGATGACACACCAGCAATACACCACCAAATTCAATGAAATGGCACGGTTGGTGCCCGATCAAGTGACACCATTGTCACGTAAGATTAAAAGATACATCCAGGGGCTGCCGGCAGATATCCATAGGCATATGATTGCCGCCTGACCGAGAAGTTTCAGGTCGGCAGTTGAGTTGGCTAGCAGATTATATGATGAGCGCGAGGTGGTGGTGGCTGAGGTGGATAAGAAGGATGGTGGTAGTCGGAATTGGAATGGGAAACGGTTTGGACGTGTTAGAACTGCTCCAAACAAGAAGGTGGCAAAGGTAGGTGATCGACGTGTGGTCACATCTGGATCAGGGCTGAGGAGGTGTGACAAATGTGGAAGGGAGCATACTGGTGAGTGCAGAATGGGGATGAACGTATGCTTCAGGTGTGGTTAGCCTGGCCACATCGCTAGAGACTGTAAAAAGCCGAGGGTAGAGAGCTCTGGGGCAGAGAAGAAGAAGCCAGAGGAAGGAGGGCAGAGGGCAGGTGCTAGAGCTTACACCATGACCCGGGAGGAAGCCAGAGCTGATCTTGATGTTGTGTCAGGTATATTTCTGGCAAACCAAACTTGTGCCTCTATATTGTTTGATTCTGGTGCTAGTAGGAGTTTTATTTCTACTACTTTTTGCGTTAATTTGCATGTTATTAGTAGAAAGGTCAGTGCACCATTCGATGTAGAAACTGCTATTGGTAAGTCCACTAGAATTACCGATGTGATAGAGGACTATGCCATAGAACTAGAAGGTCATAGGTTTGCTGCTAGGTTACATGTGATACCCCTAGGTGGATTTGATTTAGTACTAGGGATGGACTGGCTAGCAACCTATGAAGCAAATATTGTGTGCCGCAAGAAGATGATTCGATTAGTTGCATCCGATGGGAGTTTGGTTACGATTTATGGAGATCGCGTCACGACAATTCCAAAAGTGATTTTGATGGCGGTAGCGGGAAAGTGCATGAGGCATGGATGTAGTGCCTACTTGGCCTACGTGAAGTATGTGGACGCGCCAACACCGCAACTATCTGATGTACCAGTTGTGTGTGACTTTCCGGACGTATTCCTGGAAGACTTACCCGGCGTGCCACCGGATCGCGAGATTGAGTTCCAAATTGACTTGGTACCCGGTGCTCAACCCATTGCCAAAGCACCGTATCGGTTAGCTCCCACAGAAATGAAAGAACTCATGGAACAGTTGCAAGAGCTGCTCGATAAGGGGTTATTAGACCGAGTATCTCTCCCTGGGGTGCTCCGGTCCTATTTGTGAAGAAGAAAGATGGTAGTATGAGGATGTGTATTGACTACCGAGAGCTGAACAAGTTAACGGTGAAGAACCGATACCCCCTACGAAGAATAGATGATTTGTTTGATCAGCTCCAAGGTGCCAGTTGGTTTTTAAGGATAGATCTTCGATCTGGTTACCATCAGCTGAAGGTAAAGGAGAAGGATATCCCTAAAACAGCTTTTCGCACGTGCTACAGTCACTATGAATTCCTTGTTATGTCATTTGGTTTGACCAATGCGCCAGCTGCTTTTATGGACTTGATGAATCGAGTGTGTCGGACAATGTTAGATAAATCAGTGATTGTGTTTATTGATGATTTCCTGATTTATTAAAGGAGCAAGGAGGAGCATGCCGATCACATTCAAGAGGTGTTAGAGACCTTGAGAAGGGAGAAGTTGTATGCCAAATTCTCCAAATGCGCCATCTGGTTACGCGAAGTTCAATTCTTGGGTCACGTGATAAACCCAGAGGGGATTATGGTAGACCCTGCTAAGGTGGAGGCGGTGATGCAATGGAAGTCTCCGAGGACGCCATCCGAGATTCGTAGTTTCTTGGGGTTGGCAGGTTATTATCGAAGGTTCATTCAGGACTTTTCCAAGATCGCTTCTCCACTGACCAAGTTGACCCGAAAGGATGTAAAGTTTACGTGGGGTTAAGCTCAAGAACAGGCGTTCGAGGAGTTAAAGGTAAGGTTGACTCAAGCTCCTGTCTTGTTGTTACCCGAAGGAAGCGAGGATTTGGTAGTATACTCAAATGCTTCATGCTCGGGGTTGGGGTGTGTACTAATACAAAGAGGGAAGGTTATAGCCTATGCATCCCGACAGTTGAAAGTCCATGAGGTCAACTACCCTACTCATGACCTGGAGCTAGCAGCCGTGGTCTATGCACTAAAGATTTAGAGGCACTATCTATACGGAACGAAGTGCACCATTTTCATGGACCACAAGAGCTTGAAGTATTTCTTCGAGCAAAAAGATTTGATCATGTGGCAGAGGCGATGGTTGGAGCTTATAAAGGATTATGACTGTGAGATCCATTACCATCCGGGCAAAGCCAACGTGGTGGCCGATGCTCTTAGCCAGAAGGAGAGGCCCGAGCCGATTCGGGTGAAAGAATACCAACTAATCATGACCTCTAATGTAATGAAGCAAGTAAAGGAGTTTCAGGATGAGGCATTAAAGGAAGATCATCTAAACTCTGAAAGAATGAGAGGTCTGGTTGGGGATTAAGTGAAAACACCCTTGGTGTTAAAACTCGATTTGGATGGTTGTGGATTCCTCGTTTCGGGGATCTACGTGTGAGGATTTTGGATGAAGCTCACAAGACTCGATACTCCATTCATCCTGATGCCACAAAGATGTATCAAGACATGAAGAAAGATTATTAGTGACCGGGTATGAAACGTGACGTGGCGGAGTATGTGAGTAAGTGTCTTACTTGCTTGCAACTGAAGGCGGAACATCAGAAGCCGTATGGGAAGATCCAGCCTTTGGATATACCAGAATGGAAGTGGGAGCACATCACCATGGATTTCATTACAAAGCTACCACGTACTCCGAAGGGGTACGATGTCATACGGTGATTGGTGACCGCTTGACGAAGAGTGCTCACTTCCTACCATCCATGAGACATATTCATCCGAGAGGTTGGCTGACCTATTCATCAAGGAGATTGTAACTCGTCATGGTGTACCGGTGTCCATTGTGTCTGATCGTGACACCTGGTTCACGTCTAAATTCTGGAAGAAATTCCATGATGCCATGGGGACGAGGTTACATATTAGCACGGCTTATCATCCCCAAACTGATGGTCAGTCAGAAAGGACCATTCAGACATTGGAAGACATGCTTCGGGCATGTGTAATAGATTTTGGTGGAAGTTATGACGACCACTTACCGTTAGCTGAATTCTCGTACAACAATAGTTATCATGCCAACATTGGTATGCCACCATACGAGATGCTATACGGTAGGAGATGAAGAACACCCGTATGTTAGGGTGATATTGGTCAAAAAGAGTTGGGAAGCGTTGAGGTAATCGAGGCTACGACTAAGAAGCTTGAAAAGATTAAAGCCTTCATGAAGGCAGCCAAAGATAGACAGAAGTCGTATGCCGATTAATGACGTAGAACAATTGAATTCCAGGTGGATGACCGGGTTATGTTGAAGGTCTCACCTTGGAAGGGTATTATCATATTCAGGAAGCAGGGCAAATTGAGCCCAAGATATATAGGCCCTTTCCTGATCATTGCTCGTATAGGAGAGGTGGCCTATAGATTGGAGTTGCCAGATGAGTTAAGTGGAAATCACCCGACATTCCATGTATCTCATTTGAGAAAGTGCTTAGCCGATGAAGACATGATTGTTCCATTGGAGGACATTGAAGTTGATGAAAGGCTCAATTATATGGAGCAACCAGTGGCAATCATCGACCGTAAAGAGAAGAGACTGAGAAATAAAGTGGTTCCTCTTGTGCGTGTACAGTGAAAGCACAAGAAGGGATCCGAGTCTACGTGGGAGACTAAGGAGGAGATGAGGCAGCATTATCCTCGTCTGTTTGAGAAATAATAGGTTTCGGGGACGAAACCTATATAAGGGGGGTGGACTTGTAACACCCGGTTATTTTTCTAAAAGACAAGAAATTAAGAATAAAAGAAAGAAAAGCTATAAGGTCCAAGTGGAGGGACCAAAAGTATCCAAAAGGACAAAACTTTGAAAAGTTGGTGTAAAGGTGGGCATGGCCACCCACCCTCACTTCACATCACCATTTTCAATCGGATTCGAGAGAGAAGAGAGCAAAACTTCGGGTTTTGAAGAAGAAGAAAAGAAGAAATCGAATTCAAGGTAAGAATTCATGGTTTTTGCATATTTATGACGGGTTTTGTCCCGGTTATGTGTTTGTATGCTTATGGGTTGTGTTTGTGCTCGTGTGTGTGTGTGTGTTTGGATGTTGTTTCTAGGTGTTTTGAACTTATAGCAAGCGGGTAAAAAGGAAGAACACCCAAGTTGCATCAGGTAAGTTCTAGACCCTGGCTTTTACTTGTTTTCAAACATCTTTGGGGCTGAAAATGTATTTAAATGGTTTTCAAATGTTTGAGTATGTATACCCGTATGTATTGTGCATGAATGAATGTGATTCTTGAATCCCTAGGTTATTCATGTTTAGAATAGCCACAATAAGCTTAGAACAAATGGATTTGATGATTGGCTTGAAAACATACTGGAAACATGATGAACAGAAGGTCCGTGTGCCTAGATAAGGCTCATGCGCCTGAAAATGCCTTAGAAAGAACTAAGTCTAATCCATGTGCCCAAACAGTAGCTCATGCGCCTAAGATTACCTTAGAAATGATTAAGTACAGCCCATGCGCCTGAACAGTGGCCCATGCGCCTAGAAATGTTAGTTGCACGACTAAATGTAGGGCCATGCGCCCCAATGATTCCCATGCGCCCAAGTGACTCATGCGCCTAAGTGTCCATGCGCTTGAATTACTCATGCGTCTAAGTGTTCATACGCACAAATAGTGCCCATGCGCCTGAATAGCTCATACGCCTAAAGTGAAAATGCTTAAGTGTTTGCTGATGCGCCTACATAGTGATGAAATGCCCGAACAGGGCTCATGCGCCCAAATAGTTCCCATGCGCCTAAGACTTAGAAATTTTTACAGAATTTTTCTGGGAGTCTGTGCCTCAGGTTTTTGACCGAGGTTGACTAAGGGCTTATTAATGATGTTGTTTCATGTATGATATGATTGATTATGATTGTTCCTTATTATTGTTATTGCTATTATTATTATTATTACTTATAGTATGTGACTTTACGTGGTATGTTATTATCGTAACGTAAAGTATGTCGTAATAATAAAGTGAAAGAGCAATAAAGAAAGAAGAGGAACATTAATGAAAATGTTAACAAGTCTTGCAAACTTACAGGAGGTACACGACCATGTTGTCGTTAGCTCAACTGGGTTGCGGGTTCGCTACCCTATTATGCACACAGGGTCAATCAATTGAGATTGGCAGGACCTTTGCAGCGTGTCCTGGGTGATTGGGTTGGCCTTGTACATAGTACACAGAATCCTTTCGAGGGATACAGTTGACCCTTTCAGGGGATATAGTTGACCCTTTCGAGGGATACAGTTGACCCATTCGGGGGATATAGTTGAACCTTTCGAGGGATATAGTTGACCTTTAGAGGGATATAGATGGCCCATCACCCGTTTTCCATCGCGCATATAGTTGGGGTATTGCTCACTGGTCCATACAAAAGTGAAACATAAAGATAAAAGTTTATAGAACAGACAAGGCCTACAGTAAAGAGAACGAACAATATTTGTTCATATAGTTGATACGTGCTCGCATATACAGTACAGAGTTGTATTTTACAAAAAAGAGTATTTTCATATACAACATATAGAAAGTGTTTTATTACTTATTAAACTAGAGCTCACTCAACAACGCTGGCTTTTATACATTTTTAGTTGGCAGGTAATTATTGCTGAGCATGGCACGAGGGTGAAGCTACTCGCGGGGAAAGTCTAACATCCATTCGTATTCTATGTTAGTTGGACGACTAAGTGTAGGCCATGCGCCCCAATAATGCCCATGCGCCCAAGTGACTCATGCGCCTAAGTGTCCATGCGCCTGAATTACTCATGCGTCTAAGTGTTCATACGTACAAATAGTTCCCATGCGCCTGAATAGCTCATACGCCTAAAGTGAAAATGCTTAAGTGTTTGCTGATGCGCCTACATAGTGATGAAACGCCCGAACAGGGCTCATGCGCCCAAATAGTTCCCATGCGCCTAAGACTTATTACAGAATTTTTCTGGGAGTCTGTGCCTTAGGGTTTTGACCGAGGTTGACTAAGGGCTTATTAATGATGTTGTTTCATGCATGATATGATTGATTATGATTTTTTCTTATTATTGTTATTGCTATTATTATTATTACTTACAGTATGTGACTTTACGTGATATGTTATTATCGTAACGTAAAGTATATCGTAATAATAAAGTGAAAGAGCAATAAAGAAAGAAGAGGAACATTAATGAAAATGTTAACAAGTCTTGCAAGCTTACAGGAGGTACACGACCATGTTGTCTTTAGCTCAATTGTGCTGTGGGTTAGCTACCATATTATGCACACAGGGTCAATCAATTGAGATTGGCGGGACCTTTGCAGCGTGCCCTAGGTGATTGGGTTGGCCTTGTACATAGTACACAGAATCCTTTCGAGGGATACAGTTGACCCTTTCGGGGGATATAGTTGACCCTTCGAGGGATATAGTTGACCCTTTCGGGAGATATAGTTGACCCTTTCGAGGGATACAATTGACCCTTTCGAGGGATATAGATGGCCCATCACCCGTTTTCCATCGCGCATATAGTTAGGGTATTGTTCACTGGTCCATACAGAAAGTGAAACATAAAGATAAAAGTTTATAGAACAGACAAGGCCTACAGTAAAGAGAACAAACAATATTTGTTCATATAGTTGATGCGTGCTCGCATATACAGTACAGAGTTGTATTTTACAGAAAAGAGTATTTTCATATACAACATATAGAAAGTGTTTTATTACTTATTAAACTAGAGCTCACTCAGAAATGCTGACTTTTATACATTTTCAGTTGGCAGGTAATTATTGTTGAGGATGGCACGAGGGTGAAGCTACTCGGCGGAGAAAGTCTGACATCCATTCGTATTCTGTGTTGCTGTTGTTTTGTAATGCATATAAACAAGTCTTTTGTAAATAGTCAATGATGATGTATTGCTTAACAACAGTGTTTTAAATGAAGTGAATGGCTTTTGATAAATTATTTCCGCTGCTTAAGCTTGTTTAATTGTAATGTTTAATGTTTTAATTGCTATGAATGACTAACTGTGAGGTTTTCAGGAACGGAGCCTTACAGTTATTTTTAATAAAAGTAACAAAATGGGTAAATATGTAATATTTATGCTTAATAAAACGAATATATGTAATTAAACTTTTATTTTGAGTATATATGTAATAAACTATGTTTTGGAAGGGAATATATGCAATTAAACTTTTAATTTGAGTATATATGTAATTAATTAAGTTTTACAAAAGGATATATGTAATTGAAAAATTAAATTACATATATATGTAATTTTTAAAGTTTGTAGGAGGATATATGTAATTTTTCCTATTTTAACATAATCTGAGAAAGCTTTTTAAGGGTTCTATGATAAGACTATACAGAGGCTTTAACCTATCATTTATTAAAAGAAGGGTCACTGGCCAACCCAAAGGCCACTGACAACGTCATGCCAAATCGTGATCTAGAAGTAGAGCAACATCAGATGTTCATATATAACGCAACAAATTCTACAAGTGTAAACCGCTAGTCAAGCCAAAGGCGCAGGCCACCACTAGGGTCCCTCTTCTAATAACAATGAAATCACATCAAACCCTAATTAAAGTGGGAGAAGAAAGGTGCAGGATCAAGTGCTTGTACATAATATGACAAAACATATACGTGCATCAAAAGGTTATACCAAAGGCAAGATACATTGCAAATCACTATTTATATCATTGTAAATTAACTATAGTACAATATAATATAATATAATTACATGCATATTATCTATTATATAATGTTTAAAAATCAATGTGAAGAAATAGTGTGCATGTGGGGTTTGTTGTTTTGGCCGCCTGATTTTGTTTGATTTTGTACTCTACCCACTTCCTCTTAAAGAGGCTTTATAATCGTATTAAGAGACATTGGATAAAGAGAGATGTGTGGTATTTGGCCGCCGTTTTGTCCATCTCTGTGTGCCGCCGGTTCTGGCCATCGTAGTCTGCCATCGATTTTGACCATCGCCACCTACTGGTCGTTCTGGTTGTCGCCGCCTGTTCTGGCCATCGCCGATGACGGTTGTTGTGGCTTTGGCTTGCAGCATCATTTGTTTCCGAGTCGTCTCCCCTCTGTGGTTGAGGTGGGGCTAGCGGCGGTTGTCCACGACTCAATCGCTGATCAACGTCACTATTGTCCTTAGTGTTGTGGCGGTACCTGAGGCGACGAGAGGGTTTTTAGGGCTTTGTGGTGGGAAATCTGACTAAATCACCATGGTGCTTTTGGGGGTTTTCTCACCGAGTCTGGTTCCTTCACTATCGGTTGTACCGGTGTTGGTATACCGTCACATCTGAGCCCTGATAGCTGCCGTTGATACGCCAGTCATGCTTTGTGTACCACCAATTGTTTTGGTTGTTACTTTCTACCGCATGTGCGGGTCTCTGTTAAATTCTTTGTTCTTTCTGGTCTTTGCCTGTTTTGGTTGGTGGTTGTGTGTCAGCATGGCTGTCGGCGGCCTTTGACTTAGCCGTGAAGGAGGTTCATATGTGTGTGCTATGCTTCGATGATGACGACGACTGTTCGTCTGAGACCCCTGTCCCTATGTTCGATTTTGAGGTTTATGTGAAGAAAGTTCATATGTTGGTGCAATGGTTCATTGAGCCTTATGGTTTTGTTTTATTTGGGATTTCTGCTCAAATCAACATACTGGTAACGATGATGATGCTCACATTATGTATTCTTCTGAGATCTTTGGTTTGGTTGATTGATTTACGGCTATGATGATATGTATAAACCGATGTCAGGTTCTTTGGCGTGACAGATATTTTCGGTGTGCAGTCGGGACCGATCGTGTGTTTTGAGCCGTATTAACAATTGCTTTGATATTGGCTTTAACAGCAGTTGTCTTTTGGCTATGACTGCAAAAACCTATGTCTGAGCCATAGTTTCAATGTTTCCATAAGACACGCAACATGCGTCGGGGTTTACAACTAGTTTAGATAAAAAAAGTGACTTTTAGCTATAGTAAAATTGTTCACTTTTAAGTTAAGCTACTAAAGTTTGTTTCTTTACAATTTGAACATTTATATTATATACATATAAGAGTAGTGCACATATTCCGTAACAATTTGCAAAGTTTGTGAATTCGGTAAAAATAAAGAGAAAAAAGACTAATCATGTACGCTTCTTGAATTCTTTTAAAGTGTTAAGTTTAACAATATTATTTATTTTGAGAACTATTTATGGCATTATTTGTTTTTCTCCTATCAGTTTTAAAATATAATATTATTTGTAAATCTGAATACATCGTTGTGATGTGTTTATTTATATCTACGCGTCAATATAATTTTTGTTTGAAATGAATAAGGTTAAATATAATAACTTATTAGATTTTTTATTCACATTCTAATGATAACTTCTACAAAGTTTTCTTTCCGAGTTCCCACAAAGTGCAAGCATAACCCATGGTGAAGTTGTGTTTATTCTTATCTACTGCCGGATACCCGCGATTCATCGTGGTTTGATTTTGAACATGTACGATAACATCATAATTGTAGTTTTTGGGGTTATTATGATTTTAATGAGTTCAATAATATATGTGCTCGGATTCTCGTGGATGTTTACACATGCTTTGGCAATTCGTTATTATCTCATCATAATACCATTACCAAACACATGGTATTTGATGAGTTTTGGATATTAATTAAGACAAATACATTAATCGTGTTCAAATAAAACTATTATAAAATGTAGAACATTGTATCATGATTAAGGATACATTGCTATTAAATTGTTACAGATATAATAACTTGCCGAAAACATAATATATGTTATAATTAATATAATAACATAATATTATTGTTGTTGTTTGTCACACCTCGACCAAAGCGGCAGAACATGCCGGGGCGCAACTAAGATTGTTCAAATGCACATGACACTATTAAAGTAACAATATTTAATCAACTCATTCATTTTATAACATATTCTTACAAATACATGAAAATAAATAGTACTTAACAAATAACCTAACGGTTCAAAATATAGTAACGTCTTTAAATCTTCAATCAACTGACAATCAAACCTATAGCATTGCATAAAATATGTTTTGTCAACATGTATGTTGGTGAGCAATTCCATGACTTTATAAATATAATATAAGGCGAAAATCCACAACTCAAATATATGAAACCGTAAATAAAAGTGACAATTGAGGTATATAGATCATAAATAAATGAGGCTCCTTTCTAATTGATAAAACTACCATATTACAAGGAGGAGCGTATGATCATACTTATTGAGGATGAGGATGAGGCTAACCGATCAAAAGCAATAAACATGTAGCAATTAATCATATGAGGTATATAACATACAATTGAACAATTATTCTAAACAACATATAACCTAGAGGGTGTGGGTTGAGGATCTAGATGTTAAATCATTTTTTTTGGTTGAGTAACTATGCTTGCTACCCCCAAAGTATAGAAGAGAAAACGAGGATGAAATTACTCATTTGAAAAAAAAATGGCGTTGATGAATAAACTTAGAATAAAATCCTCAACTAAGCGAGTCCGACGGTTTAACGTGCGTGTCCTAGATTGAAAGATCTTGAGTAAGTATTGAGTTTTGAAGATGAAATATAAATGTATAAAAGTTCATAAAAATAAGGCTTGGGTTTTCGGGAGTTTTAGTTATATTTTACAAAGTGTGTTTAAATAACGTAAGTATAAAATGAGTTTTACAAGAAAACGGGTCCTTGATGTTTAGTTTTACTCAACCATTGTTAAGTTTTACATAAGGGAGTTGGTTTAGTGCTAGTGTGCATGATCCCATTAATGTAAGCATCAAGATCCGAGTTACACTCTCTTAAACCCGAGTTTGAGACTTTAATTAATAAAGAAATTCGCTTAACCCGATCATAGTATAAAACCAAGTTTGGTTCCGTCATATCATAATCTTATTAATATAAATAATATAAAGTGAAACATAACTTAAAAAAAAGTTAGGAAAGATTTTTTTGGCGTTTTGAACGGTGACTAGCTCGTTAAGACGATAAGTTGACTTTTACTCGGGTTTATTTTTACCCGAAACTTGGTTTGAGCTAATATTTGTTCTAACACTTCCAAAATCTTAAGTAATATGAGTAATATAAAGTAAAACATAACTAAAAAGATAGGTTGAACTTTTGGTGGTTTGAACATTGACTAACTCGTTAAAACGGGTGTTCGTTTTACTCGGTTTTTACCCGAAACTTGGGTTCAAGCCAAGATTTATTCTACACCTCCATATCAACCATATAATAACTAAAATATCAAGAAAAAATTCAGATCTAAAGTGTTTGATTTAACATGGTCGCTTAAAAGTTATTTAAAGTGCTTAAACGAGCGTTCGGTTTGGTTCGGTCTTTGACTCGGTATGAACCGAGGATGGTTACCACATTTCCAAAACCACTGAACTAAAAAATAAGATAAATTTTTCAGACCTAAACTCAAACAAGAAAGTTAAGCGAGTAAACTTCCCGAAAACGACCGAAATGGGTCTAAAATGCATAAATATGAGTTTGAATGCCCACAAGCCTTAAATAAAGATGAAAATGGTTTTGTAAACATAAAATAACATAGAAAAACTGAAAATATCCAAAAACACATACCCGAAATGATTTGAAATGCAAGATTCGGTTCCGTTGACTTTTTAAAGTCAAACTTAAGCAAAACTAGCTAGAACAACTTACAAGATCAAAACTTTTGGGAGAAGAATATAAAAATATGCAGGTGAAATGGTTGAGAATGAGTGGTATTTATAGAGAAAGATTAGGGTTTGAGAAAATGGGTAATGCGTTTGTCCGGTGGGTAAAAGAGTGCACTTTGATTTTTTATTTAAAATTAATTTTGATTTAAATAAATTATGACCAGGTATAAAAACAAGTTTTGAGGGCATTAGAATAATTGTGGGTTAGGTCTTGATTGTTTTGGATGGTTAAAATACGAGTCCGGACCTTAAACGAGCTTAAACGAACCGAAAACGTTAAAAAACTTATTTTGCTGAAACGAACTGTGGGTCACGCCACGACAAGTATGAACCATGATTACAACATAAACTTCATCATTTTATTAATATTCAATGATTTGAAGATCAAAACGAGTCGGGTTTACAATACAAAATAACAAATACAAAGCTAGTTGAACATAACGAATGTCATAGTATTCCTTACTTTTGGAAATTTCATCTCGAAATTAGGAAGAAGCTACCACGAAGAGATGCGGGTACTTTTCATTCATGACGTCTTCTCTTTCCAAAGTAATTCAGCACCACGTCTTGATTCCCAAAGAACTTTCACTAACCGAATACGGCTTCGTTTGGTTCGTTTTTCGTTGCGATCCACAATTTCTATGGGTCTTTCAACAAATTGCATTGTCTCATCGATGTGTACTTCGTCGAGTGGTATATGGAAATTACCCTCAGCTAAGCATTTCTTAAGGTTTGAGACATGAAAGGTAGGATGAACACCGGAAAGTTTTTTCTGTAAATCAAGTCTATAAGCCACTTTTCCAATCCTTTCGAGGATCTTGAATGGGCCTACGTAACGAGGAGCTAGTTTTCCTTTCTTTCCAAAATCGAATACCCCCTTCCAAGGAGATACTTTAAGGAGGACAAGATCGTCGACGTGAAATTCTAGAGGCTTTCGTCGTTTATCGGCATAACTCTTTTGACGACTTCTAGCGGCGAGTAGATTCTTACGGATTTGATCGATACGATCGGTAGTGTCTTGAACCATCGCAGGACCGGTGATTTGAGTTTCACCAATCTCGTTCCAAGAAATCGGATAAACGACACTTGCGACCATAGAGAGCTTCAAACGGAGCCATACCAATGCTAGAATGGAAACTATTGTTGTAGGAGAACTCAATAAGCGAAATATGAGAGTACCAATTTCCACCAAAGTCGAGTATGCATGATCGAAGCATTTCCTCAAGGGTTTGGATTGTACGCTCAGATTGGCCATTGGTTTGAGGGTGATAAGCGGTACTAAGGTCAAGGTGAGTACCCAAAGCACTTTGAAGCGATTTCCAAAAATGAGACGTGAAACGAGCATCACGATCGGAGATGATGGTCACTGGTATACCATGGCGGCACACGATTTCTCGGACATAGATTTGAGTTAGTTGTTCCACGGAATACTTTTCTCGGATTGGAATGAAGTGAGCCGATTTGGTCAATCGATCGATGATTACCCAAATACTATCATTTTGGCTTCGGGTATTTGGGAGCTTAGTGATGAAATCCATGGCAATGTTATCGGGGGTTGCTCGAGTAAACTGAAAGGTCTTTGATGCTCGGCTTTAACCTTTGAGTATGTAAGACATTTTGAAACGTAAAGTGCCACATCCTTTTTCATACCGGGCCATCAATAGATGGGACGAAGATCGAAGTACAATTTATCCGCACCGGGATGTACAGAATAATGTGACTTATGAGCCTCGTCAAGAATGAAAGTACGAAGTTTGTCACCATCGGGAACCCATAAACGATTGAGAAAGTAAAGTAAGCCATCGGGTTTCGTTTCGAGTTGAAGTTCGACTCCACATGACATTTCATCGTACATGTTACCTTCATCAGCAGAGGTGCACTGGGCTCGATAGATACGGTTTTGAAGATCGGTTTGGATGATAATGCTATGAAGCAGAATGGATTTGACATTAACTTTTCGACTAAGAGCATCGGCCACGACATTCGCTTTACTAGGATGGTAGCGAATTTCGCAATCGTAGTCACTAAGTAGTTCGGCCCATCGCCGTTGTCTCATGTTCAGATCTTTTGGGTCGAAAATATGTTGAAGACTTTTATGATCGGTGAATACTACACATTTTGTACCATAAAGATATTGTCTCCAGATTTTTAAAGCGAAAACGACAGCACCAAGTTCGAGATCGTAAGTTGTGTAATTTTTCTCGTGAACTTTAAGTTGTCTTGAGGCATAAGCGATAACTTGACCTCGTTGCATGAGAACGCAACCGAGACCTTCGTTGGATGCATCGCAAAATACCACAAAATCATCGTTTCCTTCAGGGAGGGCTAAGATTGCAAAGCATATGTTTTAGAGTTTGGAAAGCTTCTTCTTGTTCGGTCCCCATTCGTAAGATTTTCCCTTATGAGTTAGTGCGGTGAGGGGTAACGCGATTTTGGAGAAGTTTAGAATGAAACGCCGATAATACCCGGCCAAACCAAGGAAGGATCGAACTTCGGTTGGTGTGGATGGAGTCTTCCAATCTTTTACGGCCTTAATTTTAGCGGGATCAACATTAATACCATTATCGTTAACGATGTGACCCAAAAATTGAACTTCTTTTAGCCAAAATTCACATTTTGAAAATTTAGCATAAAATTGTTCTTTTCTTAGGAGATCGAGCATGGAACGGAAATGATGCTCATGCTCGGCTTCAGATTTAGAAAAGATGAGGATGTCGTCAATAAATACAATTACAAATTTATCCAAAAATGGTTCGCAAACACGGTTCATGAGGTCCATGAATACCGCGGGTGCATTGGTTAATCCAAATGGCATAACCATGAACTCGTAATGTCCATACCGCGTACGAAAAGCAGTTTTGGGAATGTCATCTTCGTGAACACACAATTTATGATAACCCGATTGAAGATCGATTTTGGAGAAGCAAGTTGCACCTTGGAGTTGATCGAAGAGGTCGTCGATTCGAAGCAAAGGGTAACAATTTTTATGGTGAGTTTATTAAGCTCACGGTAGTCGATACACATACGAAACGAGCCATCTTTCTTTTTCACGAAGAGAACGGGTGCACCCCAAGGAGATGAGCTTGAACGGATAAAACTTTTATCGGAGAGTTCTTGGAGTTGATTTGACAATTCTTGCATTTTAGAATGAGCTAAACGATAGGGAGCCTTGGCTACGGGAGTTGCTCCAGCACAAGGTCGATTCGAAATTTGACGAGACGAATGGGTGGAAGACCGAAGACGTTGTTGGGAAAAACATCAGGAAAATCACAAACAACGTGAGTGTCTTGAATTTTCCTTTCTCCGGGGTCTTTTGCCACCGCTTGAGCTAGGAATGGATCGTACTTTTGGCGTACGTACTTTTGAGATTGAGAACACGACATGAGGTTGAGCTTTTTGAGAGACGTTTTGCCAAAGATTTTGAGAGTTTTACCATTGGCGAGTGGAACTCGAATAAACTTATCATAGTAAACAATTTCGCCTCGATGCAAGGCTAACCAATCCATGCCTACTATGATGTCGAATCTTCCCATTTGCATCGGGATGAGGTCAATTGAGAATTTACACTTACAAAGAGTGAGTATGCAATCACGGATGACCGAATCGATAGTGATTGAGCTACCATTAGCGACTTCGATAGAAAAAGGTCGAGAAAGTTTAGTACGGGGTACAGCAAGGGTTGATTCAAATTTAAATGAAATAAAACTCCTATCAGCTCCGGTATCGAATAAAATTGAAGCAAAATGTTCATTATTTAAAAACGTATCGTTCACCACATCGTTGGCAACTTGGGCATGGTTGACATTCATCATAAAAGCACGCCCTTGGTTGTCGTGGGTGACTTGTGGAGCTTGCGAAGGCGGGGGAGGAGGAGCTTGAATTGATTGGAGCGGTTGAACTGGAGGAGCCATGAGTTGTGAGACTTGAGGTTGGTAAGTTTGCAATTGGTAGGCTTGAGCTGTGTAGTATGGTGCGGACATGATTTGGCATTGATTTGCAAAAGTGAGTCGGGGACAAGCATTGCGGAAATGATTCGGGTCCCCACAATTGAAACAAGCTCTCCGTTGAGGAGGAGTTTGAGCAAAAGGCATGGGTCGGTTTTGAGGATTATGTGAAACAAACCTTGGTAGAGTGGTTTGTCCACGAGAGTCTTCACGACACACATTGCTAAGGTGACTGTAACGATAGCAATTTGAGCATTGGCGACAAGCGGAGTAAGATGGGTGGTGGCGTTGACAAGTGTTGCTCAAAGGATGGGGACCAGTGTAAGGTTTTTGATTTTGGGCAGCTTGAGATTAGATTGGGGTTGAGTTGGGTGAGTGTCACACCCCCGCTAAGAGCAGAAACATGGGATATAACGACACGGGATCATCATAACACATGGTAAGCGATAGAGATGCAATATATTAAATGATGACAAGCGTCTCATGACGACACCCGACAACAAGGGACTTGTGTCGTGTTTAGTCCATATTCATGACAACATAGCCAAAAGCATAAACATGATACATGAATCACATAAACAAAGATGATAACATTGTATGCAATTCCTACAACCCAAAAACAAGTTACAAAAGTATAATGTTGTTTAAGAAAAACTACACAATGTTTTCCAAAAGGCAAGGTTAACCACAAAATGCATCCTAGCGTCTCCACTAAGACAGCACACCTAGATCTTCAATTAGTGTGATCACCTAAAAAGATATGCTAAAAATGGTCAACAAAATTTTTGTTGAGCTCGTAGGTTTAAAATAGTAAATGAGTAATTGATGCTGCATAAATGTTGTTGCGGAATACCATGAATAAAGTTATAAGTAAGCAAAATCACATGAAATGAGCTTTACAACCAAACCTAACGACGTACACAAAGAATCTTGTCGGAATACATTCACCCAAGGCCCGTTCCTGGCGACTATTGGTACTAACTAGTATACCAACAACGAGGGTGGGGGTGTCAACCCAAGTAGTACTACCAATACCTATCCGTCGGTTCCACACTAGAATTAAATGCTTGTAAGAAAGAACCACACAGCAGACTCAAGCATGTATTAGATAAGTACTCACAAAACAGTAGCACGTTGATTCCAAGTATGTAAATTGTATGTATGTTGTACAGCATAGAAAATGGGTAAGCATACTTTTCCCTTATGTTTGTAAATGATTGAAAAGTTGTATAAGCATAAAAAGGGGCCACGAAACTCACTTGTTAGGTGGTAAGTATGTATGATCAAAGTTCCCAAGTGTTGTATGCAATGAACGGTCAAACACCTATTGACAGTTATTGTTAAACATTAATGATATGTATAAAGCATGTAGTAATATTCGGTCGGTTCGGGTTGTATCAGGTCGGTCGTGGGTAACACACAAGCGGACACACGTATCAGATCTTATGTAGATTCAAGTACCAGGAGGAGTCGTCATTGCCAATGACATTTGTGTAAAGATCCCATTGTTTTAAGAGAAAGTACTTGTTAAATATTTGTAGTCCCAAATGGGTTGTTGATAATTGTAAAATCTTAGGTTGATTTAAATTGGAATAGTATCTGCTTGTTGATAGTGTTGACTTTAATCTTTATGGTCAAGCAATGACACTTGTATTGAAGTTACCTTATCATCACATGACATTCAAAAAGGAAAATCACACACACAGCATCATCAGTCACACAACAGGACCAGACGCTCGACTCAACACTTCATTCGTACGAATCAACCTTCAATCGTACGAATTAGCTTCATTCGCACGATTGAACCTTCATTCGCACGACTGGCAATCAGTAGTACCACACAACACCCAATCGCACAATCGCATACATCCATTCGGTCGCATGACTCAATCGCACACAACATTCATCCACATTGACTCAATCGCACACAGCATTCATCCGCATTGATTCAATCGCACACATTCATTCAATCACACGACTTAGACGCATGACATCCCCAGTCGCACGACTCAGTCGCCTGAATGACTCAGTCGCATGACTCAGTCGCACACAGACCCAGTCGCCTGAACTGCAGGTTCGCGACTGCTAAAGTGTAGAGCAGCCTTCGGCGGCCCCAAGCACGAGTTATACACAACAAGGACTTCCAGAAACACACTACAAACACACACAAACAAGAAGCATATGCAGAAAGACATCACACGCACCCACACGACCTCTTGTGTTCGGGTTGACCCGAACACCCGAAACCCTAGAAATGGAGAGCAGTAAAACGAGCGAGAAAAGGGACAACCAAGGTCGTCTACCTGCAAGGATGGAGTAGACTAGGTTGTAGATGAGGTCTAGATGACGAAAACGAGACGAAACGGGCGGTTTTGGTGCAAAGATGAAGAAAGTGTGAAGTGAAGAAGAATGGAGAAGGAGTGAAGAAGATGAAGAAGAATGGCTTGGAATGGGGTTTTTATATCCATCCCAAGTTTGGAAATTGTCACGTTTAGTCCCTACACTTAATTCCCCAAAATCCCAAATTGTTTCGATTGAAAGCGACTTAATTAGGCTAATTATATTTATAATAAAGATGTAATTAATGTTATTGGTATCTTAAAAATGGTTTTATTACCGATAATAATATTATATAAGAACAATATATTTAGTGATAACGGTGATGAAATTTGTAAAAGTTTTAAGCAAAGCACACGTCCACGAAGAAAGCACAAGCACAAAGGTAATAAAGCAAGTATGATATCCACACAAGAAGTTAATAAAGATGAGGAATGAACGATCAGGGAAGAGTTAATGGATAATCACGTTAATTGACGGACCATGTGGTGACGGATGTCACAGTATCCCCCAGTTGAGAGAATTTCGTCCCGAAATTCAGCTGGAGTTAGGTCCAAGAACGTCATCCTCGAATAGATGTGGATATCTATGTTTCATCTGATCCTCCCGTTCCCATATAAACTCTGGCCCTCGTTTTGAATTCCATCTCACGCGTAAAATTGGTATTCTACTGCACTTAAGTTGTTTGACCTTTCGGTCCATGATCTCAATGGGTTCCTCGACAAAATGAAGCTTTTCGTCAATCTTGATGTCCTTATTGGTACGTGAAGTGTCTCATCAGCCAAAAACTTCTTGAGGTTTGACACGTGGAAAGTATCATGTACGCCGCTGAGTTCTTGTGCTAACCTTAATAGGTAAGCCACTGGACCAATTCTTTCTGTAATCTCGAATGGTCCAACATATCTTAGGGCTAATTTCTCTTTCTTTCCAAACCAAACAATTCTTTCCAAGGAGAGACTTTTAGTAAAACTTGATTGCCAACGTTAAATTCTAGAGCCTTCCGACGGTTATCGGCATAGCTCTTTTGGCAATCTCTAGCAGCTTTTAGTCTGTCTTTGATTTGGAAAATCTTGTCAGTTGTCTCTTGAATGATCTCTGGGCCTGTTAGCTGACTTTCACCAATCTCGGCCCAACAAACGGGAGATCTGCATTTTCTTCCATACAACGCTTCAAATGGAGCACATCCAATGCTCATAGGGTAGCTGTTGTTGTAAGAGAACTCAATCAACGGTAAATGAGTGTCCCAACTACCACCAAAGTCGATTACACACGCCCTCAACATGTCTTCTAGCGTGTGTATAGTTCGTTCACTTTGGCCATCTATCTGGGGATGATAGGTTGTGCTCATATCTAATCGAGTGCCTATCGCTTTCTGCAGTGTCTGCCAAAATCATGAAGTAAATCGGCTGTCGCGGTCGAATATGATCGACACTGGTACTCTGTGTCTAGTCATGACCTCTTTTGTGTACAATTTCGCCAATTTATCCATTTTGTAGTCTTTTCGGATCGGCAAGAAATAAGCTGACTTTGTCATTCGATCCACCACGACCCATATCGAATCATGCCCGCTGCTCGTTCTAGGGAGTTTGGTAATAAAATCCATAGCTATGTTCTCCCATTTCCACTCGGGAATTTCAGGTTGCTGCAATAATCCCGATGGTTTCTGATGTCTAGCTTTAACTTTCGAGCATATCAAGCATCGTCTTACGTACATGGCAATGTCTTTCTTCATGCCTGGCCACCAGTACAAATCCTTGAGATCGTTGTACATCTTGTCTGCACCAGGATGGATAGAATATCGCGTCTTGTGTGCTTCATCCATGACCAAGGTACGTACACCTCCCCATCTGGGTACCCATATACGGTCTATGAAGTACTGTTACCATCATCCTTGCAATTCATCTATTTATCCAACCCTTGGAATTCTTCTCCCGCAAGGTTTTCCTCTTTCAATGCCTCAACCTGTGCAATTTGGATCTGAGCTTTCAAATTCGTTTGAATCGTCAATCCCAATGCTCGAGCACGTAGTGGTTTCACGCGTTCTTTACGGCTTAAAGCATCAGCCACCACGTTAGCTTTCCCCGGATGATACCGGATTTCACAATCGTAGTCGCTAAGAAGCTCTACCCAGCGTCGTTGTCGCATATTAAGTTCTTTCTGATCCAGGATATGTTGGAGGCTCTTATGATCTGTGTAGATGATGCATTTGGTTCCATACAGGTAATGCCTCCATATCTTGAGTGCAAATACTACAGCGCCCAACTCCAAATCATGGGTTGTATAGTTCTTTTCGTGCACCTTAAGTTGTCGCGAAGCGTAGGCAATCACCTTATCCTTAGCATTAGCACACATCCCAACCCTTGATGTGAAGCATCGCAGCATACCATAAAATCATCAGTTTCGTCTGGGAGGGACAATATTGGTGCATTGCACAACTTCTCTTTCAATGTTTGGAACGCTTGTTCTTGTGCATGTCCCCAATCAAACTTCTTGTCTTTCTGAGTCAGCAGTGTTAATGGTTGAGCGATCTTTGGAAAGTTCGCGATGAAACGACGATAGTATCCGGCCAATCCTAAGAATTGTCGTATCTCTGAAGGTGTCTGGGGTGTATCCCATTTCTTTACCGCTTCGATCTTGCCGGGATCTACATGAATCCCATCCTCGTTAACCACATGACCCAGAAACTTCACTTCTCGCAATCAAAATTCACACTTCGAGAACTTGGCGAAAAGTTTCTCTTCACGTAACAGTTCCAGAATTGCCCGAAGGTGTTCTTTGCGATCCTCTTTCGATCGGGAGTAGATAAGTATATCGTCTATGAATACGATCACAAACTTATCCAAGTAAGGTTTACACACCCGATTCATTAGGTCCATAAACACAGTCGGTGCGTTCGTCAACCCAAATGGCATGACCAAGAACTCATAGTGCCCGTAACGAGTTCTAAACACTGTTTTCGGTATGTCCTCCTCGAAAACCCTTAGTTGATGATATCCAGAACGAAGGTAGATCTTGGAGAAATACGAAGCTCCTTGCAGCTGGTCAAACAGATCGTTGATCCTGGGAAGAGGATACCGATTCTTCACAGTTAACTTATTCAACTCACAGTAATCGATACATATTCGGAACGACCCATCCTTCTTTTTGACAAATAATACTGGTGCTCCCCATGGTGAGTGACTCAGCTGAATGAAACCCTTCTCCAGTAGTTCCTGTAACTGACTAGATAATTCCTAAATTTTAGACGGTGCTAACCGGTATGGTGTCTTTGCCACCGGTGTAGCTCCAGGAACCAACTCTATACGAAATTCCACCTGTCGTGGAGGAGGAAAACTAGGCAAGTAATCAGAAAATACATCTGGGTAGTCTCGTACTACTAGAATATCTGCCAGTTTGCTCGCTTCTTCCTTCTTTTCTACCACATGAGCCAGAAAAGCGTAGCACTGTTTTCGTAAACTTTGGCGTGCTTTCATGCAGGAGATAAGCTTTAAGTTTCTTCCCGGTCGTTCTCCTCAAATTCTGAGTACCTCCCCGTCTGGCATGGGGATTCGCACTACTTGTCCTGACAGACAATCTCAGTTTCATGTTTCGATAACCAGTCCATTCCCACAATCACATCTCCTAACTCAAAGGGTATCGAGTCTATATGGAAGGCATGGTCCTCCAATATCAATGAGCACTTTCTAATAATTTCATCAGCCTGAACAACCCTACCGTTGGCCATTTCTACGGAGTAGCTAGTTTCTAGCCTACTAGGACTCAACTCAAGCAATTACACAAACTCAAAAGATATAAAACTATTGTCTGCTCCGGTATCAAACAATATAGATGCGAAGTGATTATTGAGTAAGTGCGTACTCTTGACAACATTCGGGTCCTGACGGGCATCGTTGGCTCCAATGACGAATGCACGTCCCCGAGCTGTATTCCCTTGATTTCCCAGGCCTTGATTTCCAGCTATGGCCATCACCGGTTGCTGGTTGTTCCCTTGTTGACCCGGTGCCCGATTCAGTCTAGGCACATGTTCCTGTAGTGGTCAGGGCTTCCACACTCATAACAGCCCCTGGCATTCCCAGTGGGGTTAACCGCGTTGACCGGTGCCACCAAATTCGACGCTGTTCTGCAGTCTTTCGCTAGATTCCCTGGGCGTCTACAATTCGCGCACACCCGGCACGACACTGCTGGGAGATGATAGAAATTGCACCTATCACATTTGGGGTGCGGCCCAACATACTCTCTCCTCCCCTGCGTCACGGCCACAAAGTTTCTGGTGGTCTTAGCCCATTTGTCGAACTTCCCGGCACTCGACCGGCTCGTTTCCCCAACATCCTTTCTCTTCTCTGCTCCCCTTCCCAATACCCCTGTTCTCACCATCTCATGGTTAGAGCGCCAGCCTTCAGAATTGCGCTATGAATCATAGGTGGAGCAGCTGTTGTTACCATTGCCCGGATTTGAGGCGCAAGTCCCCAAATATACCTCTCAATCCTCTTTGATTCCAGAGTGACCAGATGTTAAACCAATCTTGCTAACTCATGAAAACGATTAGTGTAGGCGGCGTGCCCAGCCCCCACCATAGCATGATTCCAGAATTCATGCTCCAGTTTCTGCATCTCATTGAGGGGCAGTATTCCTCAGTGATCAAGGCTTTAAACTCATCCCATGACATCTGCATCGCTGATTCTCTTCCCCTAACCTATATTTGGTGTTCCACCAAGTTAGTGTCTTGCCCTGCAGTGAGCACATGGCATACTTGATCTTTTGGCTGTCGAGGCATTCACTAATGTCAATCACTGCCTCTATCTTTTCAAGCCATCTAGTCAGGGCTATGGCTCCACCTTTTCCATCAAACTCTTTCAGTTTGCAGGCCACAAACTCCTTGTACGAACACCCCCTTCTAGCATTAACAACCCCGGTCTCATTAACAATCCCAGTTTCATTACTGGCTGTACCACCATTCCCGGTCTCCTGGTTACTCTCGTTCCCAGTCGGGTTCCCATTATCATCATTATCATTGCCACCAACCCCATGGGGGTGGGGATTTTGAAGAGCATCGCTCACTTGGGCCACAGTAGTCGGGATCAATGCGGCCAGCTGTTAAGTGATCACAGCTGCCACATCAGTGTCTCCTGTTCCCTGATTATTGCTGGCAGGGCCATCATTTGTTCTTAGTGCTCTACTTCTTCCTCTGCCTCTGCCCCTCGGGGCTTCACTCCCGCCACTGTTACTGCGGGTAACTCTTCGAGGCAGTATTTTCTAATCATAGAAGTAGTAAACACATAAGCTTTAACCTTTTCAAGGCATATTAACCATACCACTCACCAAGGTCCAACATTCAATTTAATATCACATTTTTGGTTACCACACATCACATACAAGTCATGAAATTCTTAGACCATGCATCAAAAATGTTCCAACAGTAATCCATCATAATAACTGCAACCCATGCATACAATCACGTTAGTCTAGCGAAGGTTGTCCATCTCCTCCTCTTTGAGTTTCAGACATAACCTCCTCAGGGTAATTCTCAATGTCCAAGGTCAAGCGCATTAGCATCATCTGTGGAGATCTCTTCGGTTTAATACCCGGATTTGATAAACCAACTCGGCGCGCAGAGGGAATGGAAGATCCAATAGGAGCATCCCAAAAGAGTGAGCACAAAGGCTCTCTCATAGGGTGAAAAGATCACAAAATGGATAGATAAACGATTCAAGCAAAGAGGAACACATACACGAGATAAAAAATGCACACAACCCTAGCATGCAAATCTATATGAAGGTTCCTAGGTTATAGTCTAGGTCAAGTGTATTACCTAATTCTCTATAACCAATGGCTCTGATACCAGTCTGTCACACCTCCGCTAAGAGCGGAAACACGGGGATGTAACGAGACGGGATCGTCATAACACATGATAAGCGATAGAGATGCAATATAATAAATGATGACAAGCGTGTCATGACGACACCCGACAACATGGGGACTTGTGTCGTCTTTAGTCCATATTCACGACAACATAGCCATAAGCATAAACATGATACATGAATCACATAAACAAAGATGATAACATTGTATGCAATTCCCACAACCTGGAAAGAAGTTATAAAAGTATAACGTTGTTTAAGACAAACTACATAATGTTTTCCAAAAGGCAAGGTTAACCACAAAATGCATCCTAGCGTCTCCAATAAGGCAGCACACCTAGATCTTCAATTAGTGTGATCACCTGAAAAGATATGCTAAAAATGGTCAACACGATTTTTGGTGAGCTCGTAGGTTTAAAATAGTAAATGAGTAATTGATGCTGCATAAATGTTGTTGCGGAATACCGTGAATACAGTTATAAGTAAGCAAAATCACATGAAATGAGCTTTACAACCAAACCTAACGACGTACACAAAGAATCTTGTCGGAATATATTCACCCAAGGCCCGTTCCTGGCGACTGTTGGTACTAACTAGTACACCAACAACGAGGGTGGGGGTGTCAACCCAAGTAGTACTACCAATACCTATCCATCGGTTCCAAACTAGAATTAAATAGTTGTAAGAAAGAACCACACAGCATACTCAAGCATGTATTAGATAAATACTCAAAAAACAGTAGCACGTTGATTCCAAGTATGTAAATTGTATGTATGTTGTACAGCATAGAAAACGGGTGAGCATACTTTTCCCCCATGTTTGTAAATGATTGAAAAGTTGTATAAGCATAAAAAGGGGCCACGAAACTCACTTTGTAGGTGGTAAGTATGTATGATCAAAGTTCCCAAGTGTTGTATGCAAAGAACGGTCAAACACCTATTGACAGTTATTGTTAAACATTAATGATATGTATAAAGCATGTAGTAATGTTCGGTCGGTTCAGGTTGTATCAGGTCGGTCGTGGGTAACACACAAGCGGACACACGTATCAGATCTTATGTAGATCCAAGTACCAGAAGGAGTCGTCATTGCCAATGACATTTGTGTAAAGATCCCATTGTTTTAAGAGAAAGTACTTGTTAAATATTTGTAGTCCCAAATGGGTTGTTGATAATTGTAAAATGTTAGGTTGATTTAAATTAGAATAGTATCTCCATGTTGATAGTGTTGACTTTAATCTTTGTGGTCAAGCAACGACACTTGTATTGATGTTACCTTATCATCACATGACATTCAAAAAGGAAAATCACACACACAGCATCATCAGTCACACAACAGGACCAGACGCTCGACTCAACACTCCATTCATATGAATCAACCTTCAATCGTACGAATCAGCTTCATTCGCACGATTGAACCTTCATTCGCATGACTGGCATTCAGTCGTACCACATAACACCCAATCGCACAATCGCATACATCCATCGGTCGCATGACTCAATCGCACACAACATTCATCCGCATTGACTCAATCGCACACATCATTCATCCGCATTGACTCAATCGCACACATTCATTCGATCGCACGACTCAGTCGCATGACATCCCTAGTCGCACGACTCAGTCGCCCGAATGACTCAGTAGCATGACTCAGTCGCACACAGACCCAGTCGCCTGAACTGCAGGTTCGCGACTGCTGAAGTGCAGAGCGGCCTTCGACTGCCCCGAGCACGAGTTTTACACAATAAGGACTTCCAGAAACACACACAAACAAGAAGCATATGCAGAAAGACATCACACGCACCCACACGACCTCTTGTGTTCGGGTTGACCCGAACACCCGAAACCCTAGAAATGGACAGCAGTATAACGAGCGAGAAAAGGAACAACCAAGGTCGTCTACCTGCAAGGATGGAGTAGACTAGGTTGTAGATGAGGTCTATACGACGAAAACAAGACGAAACGGGGGGTTTTGGTGCAAAGATGAAGAAATATATGAAGTGAAGAAGAATGGAGAAGGAGTGAAAAAGATGAAGAAGAATGGCTTGGAATGGGGTTTCTATATCCATCCCAAGTTTGGAAAATGGCATGTTTAGTCCCTGCACTTAATTCCCCAAAATCTCAAATTTGTTTCGGTTGAAAGCGACTCAATTAGGCTAATTATATTTATAATGAAGATGTAGTTAATGTTATTGGTATCTTAAAAATGGTTTTATTAGCGACAATAATATTATATAAAAACGATATATTTAGTGATAACGGTGATGAAATTTGTAAAAGTTTTAAGCATAGCACACGTCCACGAAGAAAGCACAAGCACAAAGGTAATAAAGCAAGTATGATATCCACACAAGAAGTGAATAAAGATGAGGAATGAACGATCAGGGAAGAGTTAACGGATAATCACGTTAATTGACGGACCTTGTGGTGACGGATGTCACAGTGAGTGACGGCAAATTTTCAATGGTTCGCTTTATGCTTCTTTTTAGTGTGGTGAGATGAGTTGGAGTAACTAATGGATTGGGGTTGGGATTCAACTTTGGAGCTTGGAGAGGGATCGGTGATGACTTTGACATTTGGTTTCTTGGAATCCTTTCGGGATAAAGTCCCCGCTTTGACATGGTTCTCCGAAAGAGCAGCCGCAAGAGTGATCGCATCATTAAGCGTTTGTGGCTTGCTACTCATGACGGAATCTCGGATGTGCATTGGCAAACCCGAAACGTACTTGTCGATTGCCCTCTGGAGTGGGGTAACCAAATGGGGCACTAGAAGGCTAAGCTCGTGGAAGCGGTTTGAGTAAGCGGAGTTGTTACCGCTATCTTGTTAAAATCCCAAAATTTAGCCTCTAGTTTTTGAATTTCATGCTTGGGGCAAAACTTTTTTAGCATGATATCCTTCAGTTCATCCCAAGGGAGAGTCATAGCGACTTCCGTTCCCTTGGCATTCATGATGTTATTCCACCATGTTAGGGCGGTTAGGTCGAACACACTTGATGCGAAAGTGGTTCGCTTGGCCTCCGGGCAATCACAATGCAAGAACACGCTTTCCATGCGTTCAAACCATTGAAGGAGCGTGGTAGCACACTCCTCACCCACAAATTTCGGTGGATTGGCGCCCGTAAACTGTTTATAAGTAAAGGTAGGATGAGAGGGTGTGGCTTGAGTAGCAACAGGTTGCGGTTGGATGGCTTGAATTTGAGCAACAAGGGTGGGGAGTACAGTGACCATTTGAGTTGTAACCAATTCGGCTATCTTAAGATCGGAGTTCTTGGGGCGACGAGTTCGACGTGCTTGACGAGCTTGACGATGAAGGGGAGGCATTCTAAAAATAATAAAAATGAGACAATATGAGATTTTCGGTAACTAGTGCAAATATGATGGTGATTAATGTAAATATGAGATTGTAGTGAAATATTTTGTGAACCTTATAATAATAAAAAAATCATTTTAACATATGAAAAAAAATATTTATATATTTGAAATTTGAAACGTTAAGATTTGAGGCGAGAAATACATACATGAATCACAATGACTTGTTGTCCCGACAGTAATCTTAAAGAAATACGAGGTAATGCGGGGAGTCAAAACGTTGCGCGAATCACCGCGTATTTCATGCTTCAACCAAAATCATAAAATGGGATAAAATGAGAAGTCAAAAACACTAGTTCACATATCACCGTGGTTTTTATGATTCAACTCAAAACAAATCGAAATCGAGGGAGGGATCAAAACACTAGTCCACGTATCACCATGGCTTTCATATTTCAATCCAACAATATTAATGGAGGTAACTGGAACGGTTACGGTGAGTGCTTAATGTTAGCAACCCATATAACACGCATTCGTTTTGGCCTATAAAGTCAAACACCTTGACTTGAACCTTCTAGATAAGTAAATCACCTTTGATTCTCAGAATCGTTTTGTCAAAGGTTCACATCTAGGTATTTTCCCTCTTCCAGTTAGTACGAACACGTTATAATGTCACACTTTAAGGAGATGAGAAATATCAAAAAAATTTGGGACCCAAACTCAAATTTTGAGATTCATAATTTGTTTATTTTTTATTATTTATTTATTTTTATTTTTATTTTAGGTAAAGTAAGGATACCTTGGATTTCTATAAGAGTGTGTGTGCGTGAATATGAAGGTAAATGAAACAAATAAGTAAATAAAAGCAAATAAACAATCAAGTAGGGTAACATGTATATGAAACACGTTTTGGGACCTTAAAGCATAAACTATAATAGGTCGTTATGTCTAACCACGTATGTTATAAACCTGGCTCTGTTACCAATCTGTCACACCTCGACCAAAGCGACGGAACATGCCGGGGCGCAACTAAGATTGTTCAAATGCACATGACACTATTAAAGTGACAATATTTAATCAACTCATTCATTTCATAACATGTTCTTACAAATACAAGAAAATAAATAGTTCTTAACTAATAACCTAACGGTCCAAAATATAGTAACGTCTTTAAATCTTCAATCAACCGACAATCAAACCTGTAACATTGCATAAAATATGTTTTGTCAATATGTATATTGATAAGCAATTCCATGACTTTATAAATATAATATAAGGCAAAAATCCACAACTCAATTATGTAAAACCGTAAATAAAAGCGACAATTGAGGTATATAAATCATAAATAAATAAGACTCCTTTCTAATTGATAAAACTACCATATTACAAGGAGGAGCGTATGATCATACTTATTGAGGATGAGGATGAGGCTAACCGATCAAAAGCAATAAACATGTAGCAATTAATCATATGAGGTATATAACATACAATCGAACAATTATTCTAAGCAACATATAACCTAGAGATTATGGATTGAGGATTTAGGTGTTAAATATTTTTTTTGGTTGAGTAAGTATGCTTGCTACCCCAAAAGTATAGAAGAGAAAACGAAGATGAAATTACTCACTTGGAAAAAAAAATGGCGTTGATGAATAAACTTAGAATAAAATCCTCAACTAAGCGAGTCCGACGGTTTAACGTGCGTGTCCTAGATTGAAAGATCTTGAGTAAGTATTGAGTTTTGAAGATGAAATATAAATGTATAAAAGTTCATAAAAATAAGGCTTGGGTTTTCGGGAGTTTTAGTTATATTTTACAAAGTGTGTTTAAATAACATAAGTATAAAATGAGTTTTACAAGAAAACGGGTCCTTAATGTTTAGTTTTACTCAACCATTGTTAAGTTTTACATAAGGGAGTTGGTTAGTGCTAGTGTGCATGATCCCATTAATGTAAGCATCAAGATCCGACTTACACTCTCTTAACCCGAGTTTGAGACTTTAATTAATAAAGAAATTCGCTTAACCCGATCATAGTATAAAACCGAGTTTGGTTCCGTCATATCATAATCTTATTAATAAAATTATATAAAGTGAAACATAAGTTAAAAAAATTAGGAAAGATTTTTTTGGCGTTTTGAACGGTGACTAGCTCGTTAAGACGATAAGTTTGACTTTTACTCGGGTTTATTTTTATCCGAAACTTGGTTTGAGCTAATATTTGTTCTAACACTTCCAAAATCTTAAGTAATATAAGTAATATAAAGTAAAACATAACTAAAAAGATAGGTTGAACTTTTGGTGGTTTGAACATTGACTAACTCGTTAAAACGGGTGTTCGGTTTTACTCGGTTTTTACCCGAAACTTGGGTTCAAGCCAAGATTTATTCTACATCTCCATATCAACCATATAATAACTAAAATATCAAGAAAAAATTCAAATCTAAAGTGTTTGATTTAACATGGTCGCTTAAAAGTTATTTAAAGTGCTTAAACGAGCGTTCGTTTGGTTCGGTCTTTGACTCGGTATGAACCCGAGGATGGTTACCACATTTCCAAAACCATTGAAATAAAAATAAGGTAAAATTTCCAGACTTAAACTTAAACAAGAAAATTAAGCGAGTAAACTTCCCGAAAACGACCCGAACGGGTCTAAAATGCATAAATATGAGTTTAAATGCCCAAAAGCCTTAAATAAAGATGAAAATAGTTTTGTAAACATAAAATAACTTAGAAAAACTGAAAATATCCAAAAACACATACCCGAAATGATTTGAAATGCAAGATTCGGTTCCGTTGACTTTTTAAAGTCAAACTTAAGCAAAACTAACTAGAAGAACTTACAAGATCAAAAACTTTTGGGAGAAGAATATAAAAATATGCAGGTGAAATGATTGAGAATGAGTGGTATTTATAGGGAAAGATTAGGGTTTGAGAAAATGGGTAATGCGTTTGTCTAGAGGGTAAAAGAGTACACTTTGATTTTTTATTTAAAATTAATTTTGATTTAAATAAATTATCACCAGTTATAAAAACATGTTTGGATGGTATTAGAATAATTATGGGTTAGGTCTTGGTTGGTTTGGATGGTTAAAATACGAGTCCGGACCTTAAACGAGCTTAAACGAACCGAAAACGTTAAAAAAACTGATTTTGCTGAAACGAACTGTGGGTCACGCCACGACAAGTATGAACCATGATTACAACATAAACTCCATCATTTTACTAATATTCAAAGTTTTGAAGACCAAAACGAGTCGGGTTTACAATACAGAATAACAAATACAAAGATAGTCGAAAATAACAAATGTCACATTGTTTTTATTAACATTATAATAAAAATAAATATTAGCATCATTATTAATATGACTAGTGTAAAACCCGCGCGTTGCGGCGGTGACGACAGTTTACAACGCAATGCTCGTTTTCCGTTACTTTATGAATCCTCTTATGTCATAAAAACTTAAGGCATAATAAAAAACAAGATTATGATAAAAATATAGTTTGTTACATACAATTAATATGTTACAAAAGATAAGGCAACCCTAGACATCAAACATGAACCTGAGCAGGAAACTTTCAACATTAAATTATAAGATGTAAGTTTTAATAAAGATAAAAGATGAATCAACTTTAAAACACAAATAACAAAGTAAAGCTCACATATTATGTTGATTACCAAGCAATTTGATGTTGTAGATGCATATTGATCCTTTTTCGGTTGTTGGTCATTTATATAAAATAAAAGTCATTAAAGGGTGAAAACAACATAGTCAACTTTCAAGGTGCAGGATCCTAATTCTAACAGTATAATCAGCATTTCTAGGTGCAAGATCCTAATCATAAAAGCGATGATTATTTAACACAAATGAAGTGAAGGAGCTATTAGAGTGCCTCTACTTTGTTTTCAGCTTCATTGTTTGCATTAGTAGCCTTTCAACTTTTGGGATAATCTATGCCTCCAACGCAATGGTTTTTTAGTGTGTGATTTTTTTGTTCTGGTCACAATAATTCATATAAACTAAACTTATTTTCATTGCAAACTTGTATAATTACCAAGTTGTTTGGATGGAAACCATAACGAAAGAGTTTGTTTTAGAAATAGAAACAACGTAATACTAACTTGATTTAAAATCAATGACTAAAGTTGTCCTTATAGATTTTAATTTCAAGTAAATATGATACCAAAAACTACATTTGCTTTTGTGAGAGACCCGGACAAAACAATTGCATCATCTTCAAATCCTATAAATAATTAGAACACCAAAACATCAAATAAATGTTTTATTTGTGATTTTAGTAAATTATAAGTAAAAAAGCAAGATTTAAAACTCCATCTTTTACAAAAACTTACTATTTGTCTTTTTTGTCGTTGTCTGATAGTCGAAGTCCTGTGAGACCAAGCAGATTGGAATGAGCCACTACTTCTCCAAAATCATGATGCGAGGAAATCTGACTTGTTTTTGTGGCTCTATTGCATTTCCATGATCTTCACAATTGTGTTTCAGATCCACGACCACCACCATTGGACTTTTCAACTAACCTGAAACTTTGATCGATTACCTTTATCACCATAGTGATTTATAGAGGTATTAATAACAAAATGAAGCTTTCTACAATTTGGCCCTGATGTTATGTATAGTTAAGCATTTAATTTCCACGGATTGAATAATAGATTGGTCATCATTAGACAAGGTTGAGTAATGACATTTTGATAGCAAAGCTTTCTACATGAAAATTATCCCCCTTTTGAATTTTTTTTATCATGGTTGTAGCCACTAAATGCTAAACGACATAAGACCAAAACTAAAAATGATACATCAAAAACTATCTAGGGTCATTTATATACTTCATTCTGGGATCCAAAATCACCCCCTTCCCTCTATGGTTCTACTCACCTCTAGGTTATGCCTTAGTATCAAAAACCCAAGTAAGAATTCAGTTCATCACAAAAACTAAATGATAACAATGGACAGGGTGGAAGAGTCATAATTATTACTTCAACTGACAGTAAACTTTAACAAAATTATGAATTTTAACCAATATAACCTAAGCATACCACCATAGACGGCTTCTCGTAGACACCTTCATTCCAACTCAAAGAACTTGATGGAACCAAGGACAACTTATAAACCTAGCATTGACTTTGATTACATGAAATCCACACATTAGTCTAATCATAAATATCAATAACATTATTGTTAACAACACCAATTTAGCAATAATAAAAAACTTACAACATACAAAATTTTTGTATGGATAAAATTCCCATGTTAATAACTCTATTTGATTTGGCATGGTGTTTTGTTAGATCTTTAAAACTGCAAGTCTATTCAACCAACTAAGTATAACATTAGCAGCAAAAACCTCAATTAATTAGATTCTACCCCTATAACTATTTTTAAGATGATAACATGTTCTGAAAATGCAAATGGACGGTTCCATGTCCATTTTGAAGATGGGTAATATTCTCACCCACCATTATCATGAATGGTATCAATGTCCAGTTTGGCAATAGATTAAATTAGATTACATCAATAATCATTGATTAAACTGCAGCTAGTGACCTAAATTAATTCAAATACATCAATAACCACAAATCAAATATCATAGCAACATTAATGAAATAAACATAATGTACACATATAAGGAATACAATTGCTACCAGTTTTGATCATTGTCAC